>JAKZJZ010002973.1:0-11956 GCA_022702705.1 Papilionanthe hookeriana x Papilionanthe teres | reverse complement strand
TTCATGGAAGGAAATAGATTAGGAGGGAATATGTAGATGTTACGTATCCCATTCAAAAGAGTTGATCGGAAGTTGCTGGTTTGGATTGGATACAATTCCTCGCCATCAGATTCGATCCGTGTCAATGAAATCGACCGCTTTCATCCCAGACAAGGGAGAGAGTAGAACGGTTTGGATTCCGGATTTGGAAGATTGAATTTGAATTTGATTGAGATTGGATTTGAAATTTGGAAAGATTGAATTTGAATTTGATTGAGATTTGATTTGAAATTTGGAAAGATTGAATTTGAATTTGATTTGAAATTTGGAAAGATTGAATTTGAATTTGATTGAGATTTGATTTGAAATTTAGAAAGATTGAATTTGAATTTGATTGAGATTGGATTTGAAATTTGGAAAGATTAAATTTGAATTTGATTTAAAATTTGTGCTCATTTTGTTTGTCCTTTAACGATCCAAATTTATTTTATCGTTTATTTAATGTTCATCTGAATTTGGTGTTCATCATTTTTAGATGTTTAAGGAAAGTTTTCTTTTATTCTTTTTTTTTATTTCTTTTCTGTTCTTTATTCGAAGTTCATTTAACTTTAATGGCGTTTCTCAGTCAACTTGCACAAAAGAGGTGAAGGCCAAAAATGTGACATGGTCACTTTCATTCCAATCATGTTGAAGATACATCATACAACTCGATCTGGAATACATCTCATACAATCCTTGTAGACTCAAAACAGACTATGTATGATCTTTGTCGATCCATCCAAAAAAGGTATCTGTCAGAAATCTATGTCTGAATAGTGAGGTACATGGTCAATAACATCACCTTCCAAGCCATCCTTGGCAAGGGTGCCGTATGGATGTACGTTGGAGGTGTGATATTTTCCATGTAACTCACAGCTCGTAAGGCCGGAGGCTCTCTATCTCTAGGTCTGGTTGGAAGTGGTAAGGTTTTTTCCTGTCGTCCATCCTTCTGAAAGTAACTGAGATCCGCTTCACTGGTACTCCTGGTATGCAATGTTTAGCGACATCCGCTCCGTTGCCCTTCGGCATCATGACGGAACCTACCGGTAATGGTATCTTTACTGGTCCTCGGAACTCACCTGGGCCTGCTATCCGGAGGTCAGATCCGAACATGATATTACACTCGTTCAGAAAAGAAACCGTGCAAAAAGGTCTGACAAAGTCGTGGTGATCTATGTGCGGGGGTATGCAGTCACCTTCTTGTAAATGTTAATGATGCAACTATTGGGTATGCAATCTGCTGGCAGTACCCTCCATGTTATCATTCTCTTTACCATCCTTTTGATGACTAATGGCATTGGATCCACCTGGCCATGATGGAGTATTCCCGGTGGGTTTCCCTTCCGTCTTCCGCGAAGTTGTAGCAGCATCCACATTGTATTGTAATTCTTCCTTTCCCCGGCATCCATCTCCGGGGTTCGAGTAAGTGTTTTCTCTTAGGCGGCCCTGCTCGGCCCATTCTTTTCAAATCCCGGATGCAATCCACGATTTGTTGTTGTTCGTATTCGAGAACACGTCCGTATGTAGCTCGAGGCCTTCTAGTATATTGATCCTCCCGCCTCCGATTCTCTCGAAGTATTCAAAAGTTTTCTTTTCGACATTCCGCATTCTTTCCAGCTCGTATTCGGAATAATCCGTAAATGGAGGGGCCCGGTGATGTATTGTGGGATATACCGCTCAATCCCTTCACGTTCTCCTGCATACCTCGGCTCCTCGGGGATGATGTCCGTCGGGACATTCTACGGGGTTGCTTCTGCAACAAGGTTATGCATTACTGGTGGCTTTATCTGGTGGCGTGGTAGCCTTCTTTCTTCTGATCTTCTTGAGATTTTCCTGGTCCCTTCTGTTATCCTAGGAGCTGGCCTCCTTTCTTCAGGTACCTGGTGAACCGGTGTCCTTGAAGTGTATGTACTGGTAGTAGCAACAGCCTCGTCGCGCTGGTCCGCTGCTAGTTTAGTTAACATCTTGCGGATACGGCAATTTTTATTTCTTCGCTGGGTTGCTTTGAGAGTAGCTCTTCGTACTTCCTGAATATTTGTGGGCGCGGCGCTGACAAGCCTGCCCTCTGCTGTAGCGACTACAGACTTGATTTTCTTGTCTTCTTCAGTGCTTGTTTTCCTTTTCTTCGTCTCTGGATTGGTGGCTTGGGCCACTCACTTTCATTACTCGTCCGATCGGGCGGTTCCTCTCGATCAGCTGGGACCCGATCACTTTCCTCATATTGTAGGCTGCCGGTGCGAAGTCCGAGTCAATCTCGATTATCGCTCCATCTTTCACCCTCTTTTCGTCGAGTGCAAGGCTTACGCCGTTTCTAAAGTTCAGGACCAACCGCCCGTTCGACATTTCCTTGCGAAAAGACAAGGAAAAGGACCAGGGGCTGTACTAAGAACAAGAACATTAAGAAAATGTTTATTAAAGACAGTTTTTTTTATTACTCTTATATTTTTAAATTTAACAGGAATGAAGTGGGATAAGATCAGGAAAGAGATTTTGATATGGAAAAGAAAACAAGGAAAAATTTATTATCATGATTTTATTTATTTTATCACATTTTTATTATTTTTGGGTTCGGATCCAGTCATAAGTAACTACTTCGCCTGTGCTTCTAGGGATGAAGAATTCATTCCTTCGAAACATCAGGTAGCGTAATACTTTTTCAAGTATCGTCCATTGATCGGAAGCATATGTCGTTCTCCTTGGCAATTCACTAGCTGGTAGGAGCCTACTGAGTATACTGCTTCAACCACAAACAACCCTTCCCAAGTGGGTTCAAATTTTTCTCCTATCTTGCGGTGTGCAAGGATAGGTCTCTTGTGAACGAGAACTAAGTCACCAACTTTGAAGGTTCTTGGGCGGACCAATCTGTCATGGGCTTGAACCATCTTAGCTTGGTATAGTACTAAATTCTGCTGCGCTGCAAGTCTTTTCCGTGCCAGGCTTTCCAATTCTTCTAGTCGTAACTTGGCATTCTCTTCTGTCGTGATTTTTTTTGCAACTGCAATTCTGAGTGAAGGAAGCTGAACCTCTAAAGGTAACACTGCCTCGGACCCATACACCAGAGCGTAAGGTGTAGCTTGAGTAAGAGTTCTGAAGGTTGTCCGGTAGGCCCATAAGGCTTCTAATAACTTCTCATGCCAATTTCTCTTATTGTCGTCCAAAGTTTTCTTTAAAATTTGAACGAGAGTTTTATTAAAAGCCTCGAACGGGCCGTTTGCTCTTGGGTAGTAAATTGTTGAATATCGCCGGTCGATTCCGTGTCTCCCGACAAAATTGTTGATTTGTGTGCTTCTGAATGCTGACCCATTATCTGAAATGATCCTGCGCGGCACTCCGAAACGGTAGACAACTTGGTTCTTGAAAAACTGTAGCACGTGGTGTGCTTTCACTTCTCTAAGTGGAACTGCCTCTGCCCACTTGGAAAAGTAATCTGTAGCCGCAAGAATGAAGCGATGTCCTTTTGAAGATGGTGGTTCTATTGGACCCACTATATCTGTGCCCCAACATTCAAATGGCCACGATGCAATTGTCGGATGTAACACATTTGGAGGTTGGTGTAGAACCACTCCGTGCACTTGGCATTGGTGACAGCTCTTGGCGATTTTCATGCAGTCGGACATCATCGAGGGCCAGTAGTACCCTAGTCTTTTAATTTTCATTTTCATCTTCGGACCCGACTGGTGAGCGCCACAGAGTCCTGAATGCACCTCTTTAACAATTTCATGGGCCTCGGACCCGCTTAGGCACCTTAGCCACATTTGATCAAAAGACCTTTTGTATAACGTGTTGTTTATTAATGAGTAAGACAGAGTTCTTTTCTTGATCTGATGGGCTAGCGACCTATCGTCTGGTAGTTTTCCTGTTTGCAGGTAGTCTATTAATGGTCGTCGCCAATCTCCCGTGTTTTCTCGTCACTCGTTTCAACTGATTCTTCTTCTTTTTCGATTTGTGTATTGTGTCTATGTCGAGCTGTGATAGGACCTGACGTCCGTGAGCCGACACTTCCATCGATACATCCTGCAAGCGAGCAAATTCTTTTGCGAGACGGGCTAACGCATCTGCTAAAGCGTTTTCTTTCCTGGGAATTTTGTAGATTGTCACATTCGGAATTTGTTCCAACAACTGTATGGTATATTGGAAGTATTGCTCGAGTCTTGGCTTTAAAATTCTGTACTGTTCGACGATCTGTTGAATGATTAACTGCGAATCCCCATAAATGTTGATGTCTGTTATCCCCCTTTGAATAGTTAATTCCAGTCCTGTTATGGGGGCTTCGTATTCTGCTTCATTGTTTGTACACGGTTACGTCAAGTGGTAGGAGTATCTTAACATCCCCCGCTCCGGTGTTATAGAGATTAACTCGATTCCTGCCTTACCGGGCACTATCACTTGCGATTCTTTGTCTTTGTGTGCTGAAGATGCTTTGTCGAAATATAATTCCCAACGTCGATCATCAGGGTCTTCTAGGCTCATTATTTGTTCATTTGGCAGATCGTCATTGAGAGGAGATTCTGCCGGCAGAGGGTATGCTGCAAGGAAGTCTGCTAGGACTTGTCCCTTTACGGCACGAAAGTTATATCGAATTGCAATAATATCATTGACCATCTGGCAAGTCTACCGGAAAGCGTTGGACGAGTCATCAAGTATTGCAATGGATTAAATTTCGAGATCAGGTTGACCTTATGAGAAAGCATGTAGTGCCTGAGCTTTTGAGCGACGAAGATCAGGGCCAAACAATGCTTTTCAATTGCGGGATACCTTATTTCGTCGGAGTAAACGACGACTTAGGTAGTAAAGAGCATTTTCTTTACCCTCATCATTGACCTGGGCTAATAGGGCTCCGAGAGAGTCGTCTAAAGCCGCGGTATAAAGTATCAACGGTCTACGGAGACTGGGGCTGCTAAGACAGGAGGTGTCATTAAATATTGTTTAATGTCCTCGAAGGCCTTCTGACATTTCTCTTCCCAAATAAATTTGGCGTCCTTTTTAACTAGTGCCGAGAAAGGCTGACACCTACCTGACAAGTTTGAGATAAAGCGTCGAAGATATGCCAGCATCCCTTGAAATGATCGTAGTTGCTTTAAGGTTTTGGGAGGCGGCATTTCTAAGATAGCTTTAATCTTTCCGGGTCGATTTCAATTCCAAGATGTCGGACAACGAATCCTAAGAATTTCTCGGAGGTGACGCCGAAGGCACATTTTAAGGGATTCATCTTAAGGTTAAATTGTCTTAATCGTTCAAAAACAATTCTCAAATCATATAGGTGGTTGTCCTTTACTTTGCTTTTGATGACCACATCGTCCACGTAGCATTCGACTAGATTGTAGATGAGATCATCAAAAATTCTTGTCATTGCTCTCTGGTAGGTTGCTTCTGCGTTCTTCAGTCCGAATGACATCACTGTGTAGAAATATACTCCGATCGGCGTTCTGAATGCTGTAAGCTTTTCATCTTCTGGAGCCATTTTTATCTGGTTGTATCCTAAAGATCTATCCATGAATGAGAATATTTCATGTGTCGAAGCAATGTCAATCATTAATTCTGGGATCGGTAGAGGGATTTCATCCTTTAGACATGCCTTGTTTGAATCTCTGAAATCCACACAAATTCTGATCTGACCATTCTTCTTTCTAACTGGCACCACATTGGCTAACCAAGTCGGGTATTGTTCTTCTCGGACAAATTTAGCGTCTATTAGCTTTTTAACTTCAGTTATGACTTGTTGTTCGATTTCTAGACGCATTCTTCGGGACCTCGCTCGACCGGGACGTGAGTAGGATCCACTCCTAGCTTATGGATCGCGACCTCCGGAGCTAATCCCGGCATCTCGTCATAGTTCCATGAAAAACAGTCTTTAAATTCCATTAATAACTCGATTATTTCTTCGGAGTCTTCTTTATTGAGTAAGGAGCTAACAAAGGTAGGTCTAGGCTCTTCGCTAGTACCTAAGTTAACTTCCGTTAACTCATCTATCGTAGATTTAATTTCTTCTTCGAATTCGGTGGAGCGTCTCCAATTTGTAAATCTTCAAATTCTTCGTAGTTTCCATGCGGTTTTCATTAGACTCGCAAGTGACAACCAAGCAAAATTCAGTATCATCAACTGATCCTACTGTGCCGAACCCGAGACCATGCTTTGAATTGGGTGGATGACCGGAGTTATTCCATAATTTTTCAAAAGGTTGTGATTGACCTTTTGTCCATTGTCGAGGTAAGAAACCACGCTGAATTAAATTTTGAACACAGGGAGAGTACCACTCAAAAGGTAATTCCATTAATTCTGATGAAGTGACATCTTCAAATTGTACATTATTTTCAGTTTTGGAGGAAGGAGCACCACGGTAGAATTTGATTGGCTTTGCACCGCCGCTACGTACCTCTTTGACCACCATACCCTCGACCTTATTAGAATGGATCGGGGTTAGGGTCATAGTATGTACATAGTGGTTAATCTTCTCGTACATCGATTTGTATTCTTCGTTCTTCTCGTCTTCGAGAGAGATCTTGAATTGCGGCTTCTTCCGACTTATTGTCGGCTGCTTCTTGTTTGATCTCTTTTTCTTCTTCAGAACTGTCTTCCCAATCAACATTGATGGCTGGTTTTCTCTGTCCAACTGTCCTAATGTCTCTACCACGACCTCGTCCCTGGCCTTGACCTCGGATGAGACTTGTGGAGAAACCTTCACCATCTCGCCGTAAGGGAGTGGTGAGTGACTGTTGGACTAGAACTTCAGGTTCTTCGTTGTCCCGAACTTTCTTTGCTTCATTCGTTATGGTATCTCTGGAGAAGATTGTTTTCTTCGGAGGTGCATAATAAGCTGCATCTTAATGGATTCCAATTTCATGTACGGAGAATGGTTGTAAGTCACCTTTGATGCACTGTTCCCCTCCGTCGTAGTATTTGATGCACTGATGTAGAGATGATGGTACCATCCTGTTTTCATGTATCCATGGTCGGCCTAGTAGAGCGTTGAACGACGTTTCTGAATCAATTATGTGAAATTTTGCGGTTGTCTTTGCTAAGTCATCGGTCTTCATTAGTAGTGTTATTGATCCGAGGGCTCTTTCTCCTTTCTGGTTGAATCCTCTTAATAACATTTTGTCGGCTTCGAGCTCGCGAGCATCAATTTCCAAGTATGCTAGCGTTCGAAGACTCATTATATTAATTGATGCTCCTGGATCCACCAATACTCTGGAGAGTGTAAACTTCCCAATTGTAAGCTCGAAATGTACAACGGTCGGTTGTCATCCGTCGTCCTAAGTAGTAGGTCATTGTCCGTGAAGGTAACACCTCGTCGTTCCTTTAACGAGCAAACCTCATCTAAGGAATCTCAAGCCATTTGAGCTAAGCAAATTTCCGGATCAAGTAAGGCCTTGATCAGAGCTTCTCTCATCTCCTTTGATAAGATGAGGGCGTCGTAGATGCTCAGTTTGGCCGGAAGTTTCCTAAGATGGGCTAGCACGTTGTAGTCCACTTTATTTCCATGTGTCTCGGCTTCTTCTCGAATGGGTATTTCTTCTGCCAGGGTTGGTTCTTCCTGAACATCCACCGGCTTTCCTTTGTCCTTTGGACCCATTCTCGGAGGCGTAACTCTTCCACTTCTTAAGTTGACTTCGTAATTTCTTCGACTCTAGTATTGAGTTTGCTGGTGTTTCCTCCTGAATCGGAATGACAGGTTCTTCTGGATTAGCTTCAGAGTCTGTAGGCTCTAACTCTATTGTGACTGGAGCTCCTCGAAACTCGCAGATAGATTCATTGCTTGTTGAACTCTCATAGCCTCCTTGATGGATGTCTTCTTCGTCATTGCAATCGTTGAGATTGTGTATGATTTGAGAATTGTCATTGGTATCGAAATCGATGTCCGGATTGTCGCTAGTTACGTAATCGTTAGAAACAGTCAAAACGTAGCCAACGCCATCACCCTTATCATTATAAGATCCCACCGGAGTGAGCAGATAATCATACAGAGTCAGAGGTTCGAGGGATTTCTCCCCCGAATCCGAAACAACTATCCTAGGATAAGCAGCCCCTAGCCTAGCCTTAGAAGCCTCGGTCTTCTCTTCTTCATCAATTTTCTTCTTCTCTTCAATCGTCTCCTGTTGAGGTGGTTCTTCTATTGCAAGTGATAGTGCCGGCTTAACAGGTTTCGAACTCTGAATTGAGGCTCGCACCGAAGCGGTTTGGATGTGATCCAAAATCTTTTTCGAAGACCTTGTCCAAGAGGTAGTCCATCCATCATCAGTCGCATTGGGATCTATAGGAATAATGAGATCAGTCGAGACAACATTGACGGAACCTCCTTTCTGGGCTTCCTTCATGTACTCCTTCGGGATTGTTATATTCCCTTTCCGAAGATTGTCGTTGAGCTAACTTTTGAAGGTAATGCAATCTTCTATGTTGTGCCCAAGCATCCGGTGGTAAGGGTAAAAGTTGGGATCACCTTTCTTGTTGACTTCTTCTGGTCTCTTAGGCTCTGGAAGATGGAAATCCGGAGTCTTCATCAGACTGCGGAACATTTTTGGTACTGCCTCATTCTTGAACGGGTACTCCCTGCTCAGAAGTTCCCTCAATGTACGTTGCGGATGAGGCGGTTGTTCATACTGTTGAGATGACTGATAGCTGGGTCGGGGTTCGTTGGTAATTCTGTTGAGGTTGCTGCGGCCGTTCGGACGATATTTGTATCGGTTGCTTGCCTTTGTCGACTGCTACAACGATCCCGGACTTCTTTTCAAAAGTTTTCACGGGCTTCTGTTTGTCTGTCTTGTCGGCGAAACTTAATTGCTTCGCCTCCTCTTGCAAGCTTCCGGCCTTGCTTAACAACTTCTCAAAAGTCTTAATAGTAAATCCCTTAAGGAGAAGTGCTATCGGGCCGTGAATGCTTTTAAGTAAGATGTCGACTGCATGTTGTTCTTGTAGTTGTGGCTCACACTTCATACTTAGGTTCCTCCATCGAAGTATGTAATCCACCAAAGTTTCATTCGGCTTCTGCTTCTCTACCACTAAATCACCTATAGTGATGTGGTGCTGAGCTCCGGCAAATCGCTTGATGAAGAGGTTTTCTAGTTCTGAGAATGTTTTCACCGAACCATTCGGTAATTCTGCATACCAATCAAAGGCGATCCCCGCCGGCATTACAATAACTGGCACGAAAGTGTGCAACATGCTGTCGGGGGTTCCCGGTTCCATCAAAGGTCTTGAACAGAGGTGGTACGAAGCCTTTTGGGTATTGGACAGCGTCGAATTCTTCAAGTTAAGGTCAACCCGTCCGAATGGATGTCCTGCTCTTTGATTGTGCTAAGGCTTCTCGCACCTGCTGTTCCACCAAGTTCTTGATATCCTTTTCTGGAATCATGCTTTGTGTTGCATCCTTCTTTAACTGATCATCCCCGTTGACGGACGTAATCTCCTTTCCTCCGTCTACAATGTGAATGACCTCTCGGGGGTGTCTCTCTTTGGGGTTACACTCGACTCGGAGAGTGGCTAGGGCTACTGCCCATCTCTTCCATCCTCTTTGCCATTCGGGTGATCATATCATCTTTCTCTTAAAGCCGCCTCCTCATTACTTCCGGCTCCTCTCTTTCGCGGCCGCAAGTAGCACCTCGTGAAGCCGACGAAGCTCGTGTTTCGACCATGTTAATTTCTCGCATACTCATCATCCATGAATTCCGACGAATCAATCTCATCTCCGAATTTCTCTTCTCTTTCCTTTGATAATCGTCGAATATCGGTCCTCAACTTTTCCATAAGCATCCTCTAGCGAGTCCTTTCGCGCATCCTTGCAGCTTGTCGTGTGATAGTTGTCGGGTTTCCTTCTCATGAGTCCCCTTTATCGCAGGTAGCACTTTCTTCGGATTCAAGTCTCCCCGACGAGACTTTCCTTCTCGAGCCGTTGTTTCAATCTTAATTGTCCGAAGATGGGATGCCATACCATCCTTCTAGCAGCAGAAGGTCTAGGACCGGATGGTCTGTCAGCCAAATGTTGGAAGGTGGTATCCTCCCTAATCTGTAACCCTGAAACAACGATAGGCGGACTAGCCTTCATCCTTTTATTTGGCTTTTCTGTAACGATGGCAGGTTCTACTCGCGGCCCAAGACGGGATTTGACTGGCACCCGCCCTATCCTTCTTAAAATTTCTGACACAGGGCACTTTTCCTTCTTTGCTAACTTCTCTATCAAAGTTTGCAGTCGAGCAAACGACATAGTCCTAGTCCTTTTCTTGCGGCTATCGTTGTAATATGCGGGCTGAGGCAATGCGGCAGCAATCTTGCGAACATTTTCTTCATCCTTTGTGGCGGAGAGGGGATGGAACCTGCTTCCTCCCAAAAGTGGTATGTATTCAGGCAGCGGTGTATATTCAGGCAGTTCTGGGATTTCCTCCAGGAAAGCAACTTCAGCATCTCTGGCTTCTCTAGCGATTCTTCTACTTCTGTTCCTTCTTTGGGTCCGTTTTAGTGATGGAATTCTCGAGCTGGACCCAATTTCAAAAACAGAAGGTCTAACAGGAAGGTCTGTACCCTCCACGGTAACAGGTTCACCATAGTTCTGGATTTCCTTCCCCTTTAATTCTGCGTAGCCGGGTAGGTGCAGAGACAACTAGACCAGTGGGGTAGCAACAACGGTCCTTCGTGGACAACAAGTACTCCTCTCGACTGGAATCTTTTGCGGGAGGAAACTCTTGAGTTCACTTAAGGTTGAACTCGATCAAAGGTCTCTCAGTTTCAGATACTTTGTTTGTCAGCGCGAAAAGGGTAACGTCGGTGATCTTGACATTTGTGTTCTTGAATCCTTGTCCAAACCGGATGATCCCATTGTCGGGCAGCTCATCCTTGTAAACAGCGAAGTCCAGTCCATTGGTGAAGGAGAAAATTAGCTTTAGGGCTTCCATTTCGCGAGGTATATTCGATTGTCGGTCCCAAGTTATGCTTCTTCTCATCGAGACGAAAAGAAAGGAATCGAAAAGAGTCCGAACACATTCTTGTTCATGTATTTATAAGAAGGAGTTATTTGTTAAAAGATTCATTCATTAGAGGGTTTGTTTATTTAGAACGGAATGTTCAAAGGTGTAGAGAAGGTAATGAATCCGATTCAGAGTTGGAAAGGAAAAGAAAGTCTTATGCAAGACTTCTCGACTCGAAGGATCACTCCTAAACTAACACCTATTGGGGGCCCACCCCACCTCAGAAACGAGGTAAAAGGATCTCGGAACCTCTCTATTTAGGGGTGTCTAAACAGTGGCTCCTAAATCCAAGAGAATGTTGGCTATACTCGTTCAAGGTAGAAATGAACATAGTATTCCAATGGAAAGAAGGGTAGCTTGATCCATTAGAGACATGGATGCATTACCGATTTTTGAAAGCAGAACTATCTGATTAAAAATGGAGAGAGGAATTCTCCCCAGCGGAGTCGCCAGAAGTTGTCGGCATATTTTTAGGTTGTGTGTTTTATTTTGAAAGTGGGGTCGCCTACAGAAATTGTCGGCGAATTTTTAATTTAATTTAATTAAATAATTTGAAAAGTAGTATTTGATTTTAAAAATAATTTTAAGTTTGAAAATTTTAAGATATGAAATCAAACCGATTTCACATCCCAAATAGTTTATATAAACGAGCACCGCACCACAAACCGTGTATCTACCCCGAAGGATGGACACACTGCTTGATGGTGGGGCTCGATTAAATAAACTAGAAGATTTGTGACATCCGTTTGGTCCGCGAACCAATTTTATAAGCCAACAAATTCCCTCGCTTAATATGAAAGCATTAAACAGGGTTTATATTACTCAGGTTCTTTAAAATTCCCTATAAAGGCAAGCCCCTATAGTTAATTACATCTTAAGTGACGGGAATAACCTGAGAAAACTCTCGATAATAATCAATAATTCTGCTCTCAAGACTTTCAAAGTTTAAGTTTTCAAGAGATTGAATTTTAGAATTTCAATAA
>JAKZJZ010002972.1:0-11957 GCA_022702705.1 Papilionanthe hookeriana x Papilionanthe teres | reverse complement strand
ATACAACCGGATAAAAGTGGCTCCGGAAGATGAAAAGCTTAAAGCATTCGAACGCCGATCGGAGTATATTGCTACACGGTGATGCCATTCGGATCGAAGAACGCAGGAGCGACCTACTAGAGAGCAATGACAAGAATTTTTGATGATCTCATCCACAATCAAGTCGAATGCTACGTGGACGATGTGGTCATCAAAAGCAAAGTAAAGGAAAACCACTCGTATGATTTGAGAATTGTTTTCGAATGATTAAGACAATTTAACCTCAAGATGAATCCCTTAAAATGAGCCTTCGGCGTCACCTCCGGAAATTCTTAGGATTCGTTGTCCGACATCGTGGAATTGAAATCGACCCGGAAAAGATTAAAGCTATCTTAGAAATGCCGCCTCCCAAAACCTTAAAACAACTACGATCTTTTCAAGGGAAGCTGGCATATCTTCGACGCTTTATCTCAAACTGTCAGGTAGGTGTCAGCCTTTCTCGACACTAGTTAAAAAGGACGTCAAATTCATTTGGGAAGAGAAATGCCGAGAGGGCCTTCGAGGACATTAAACAATATTTAATGACACCTCCGTCTTAGCGACCCGAGTCTCAGGTAGACCGCTGATACTTTATACTGCGGCTTTAGACGACTCTCTCGGAGCCCTGTTAGCCGGTGTCAATGATGAGGGTAAAGAAAATGCTCTTTACTACCTAAGCCGTCGTTTACTTCCGACGGAAATAAGGTATCCCGCAATTGAAAAGCATTGTTTGGCCCCGATCTTCGCCGCTCAAAAGCTCGGGCACTACATGCTTTCTCATAAGGTCAACCTGATCTCGAAATTTAATCCATTGCAATACTTGATGACTCGTCCAACACTTTCCGGCGGACTTGCCAGATGGTCGATGATATTATTGCAATTCGATATAACTTTCGTGCCTCTTCGTGCCGTAAAGGGACAAGTCTTAGCGGACTTCCTCGCAGCACACCCTTTGCCGGCCGAATCTCCTCTCAATGACGATCTGCCAGATGAACAAATAATGAATCTAGAAGACCTTGATGATCGACGTTGGGAATTATATTTCGACGGAGCATCTTCAGCGCACAAAGACGAAAAATCGCAAGTGATAGTGCCCGGTAAGGCAGGAATCGGGCTAATCTTTATAACACCGGAGCGGGGGATGTTAAGATACTCCTACCACTTAACGGAACCGTGTACAAATAATGAAGCAGAATACGAAGCCCTCATAACGGGACTGGAATTAA
The DNA here is from genome assembly GCA_022702705.1 of Papilionanthe hookeriana x Papilionanthe teres. Classification (NCBI taxonomy): domain Eukaryota; kingdom Viridiplantae; phylum Streptophyta; class Magnoliopsida; order Asparagales; family Orchidaceae; genus Papilionanthe; species Papilionanthe hookeriana x Papilionanthe teres. Next base: position 10,713 of record JAKZJZ010002972.1, on the reverse strand, counting down.
CCATTCAAATGGGGATAACAGACATCAACATCTACGGGGATTCACAGTTAATCATTCAACAGATCGCCGGACAGTACAGAATTTTAAAGCCAAGACTCGAATAATACTTCCAGTATGCCATACAATATGTTGGAACAGATTCCGAATGTGACGATCTACAAAATTCCCGGAAAAGAAAATGCTTTAGCGGATGCTTTAGCCCGTCTCGCAAAAGAATTTGCTCGTTTGCAAGATGAGTCGGTGGAAGTGTCGGTTCACGGACGTCGGGTCCTATCACGAGCTCGACATGGACACAATACACAAATCGAGAAAAGAAAAAGAATCGGTTGCAGCGGTGACGAAAAACACGGAAGACTGGCGACGACCATTAATGAACTACACCGCAAACAGGAAAGTTACCGGACGATAGGTCGCTAGCCCATCAGATCAAGAAAAGAACTCTGTCCTACGCATTAATAAACAACACATTGTACAGAAGGTCTTTTGATCAAATGTGGCTAAGGTGCCTAAGCGGGTCCGAGGCCCGTGAAATTGTTAAGGAGGTGCATTCAGGACTTTGTGGCGCTCACCAGTCGGGTCCGAAGATGAAAATGAAAATTAAAAGACTAGGGTACTACTGGCCCTCGATGATGACCGACTGCATGAAAATCGCCAAGAGCTGTCACCAATGCCAAGTGCACGGAGTGGTTCTACACCAACCTCCAAATGTGCTACATCCGACTATTGCGTCATGGCCATTTGAATGTTGGGGCACAGATATAGTGGGTCCAATAGAACCACCATCATCAAAAGGACATCGCTTCATTCTTGCGGCTACGGATTACTTTTCCAAGTGGGCGAGGCGGTTCCACTTAGAGAAGTGAAAGCAAACCACGTGCTACGGTTTTCAAGAACCAAGTTGTCTACCGTTTCGGAGTGCCGCGCGGAGATCATCTCGGATAATGGGTCGGCATTCAGAAGCACACAAATTAACAATTTTGTCAGGAGACACGGAATCGACTGGCGGTACTCAACAATTTACTACCCAAGAGCAAACGGCCTCGCTGAGGCTTTTAATAAAACTCTCGTTCAAATCTTAAAGAAAACCTTGGACGATAATAAGAGAAATTGGCACGAGAAGTTGTTAGAAGCCTTATGGGCCTACCGGACAACCTTCGAACTCCTACTCGAAGCTACACCTTACGCTCCGGTGTATGGGTCCGAGCGAGTGTTACCTTTAGAGGTTCGGCTTCCTTCACTCGGAATTGCGATTGCAAATAAGATCACGACGGAAGAGAACGCCAAATTACGACTCGAAGAATTAGAAAGCTTGGAAGGGAAAAGACTTGCGGCGCAACAAAATTTAGAACTATACCAAGCTAAGATGGTCCAAGCCCATGACAAGGCGAGTCGCCCGAGAACCTTCAAAGTTGGTGACTTAGTTCTCGTTCTCGAGAGACCTATTCTTGCACACCGCGAGATAGGAGAAAAATTTGAACCCACTTGGGAAGGACCGTTTGTGGTTGAAGCGAGTATACTCGGGAGGTTCCTACCGGCTAGTGAATTGCCGGGGAGAACGACATATGCTTCCAATCAACGGACGATACTTGAAAAAGTATTACGCTACCTGATGTTTCGAAGGAATGAATTCTTCATCCCTAAGAAACACGGGCGAAGTAATTACTTATGATTGGGTCCGAACCTAAAAATAATAATAATAAATGTGCTAAAATAAATAAAATCATGATAATAAAGTTTTCCCTGTTTGCTTTTCCAAATCAAAATCTCTTCCCTGATCTTACCCTACTTCATTCCTGTTAAATTTGAAAATATAAAAAAAATATATAAAAAAAAATGTGTCTTTAATAAACATTTTCTTAATGTTCTTGTTCTTAGTACAGCCCCTGATCCTTTTCCTTGTCTTTTCGCAGGGAAATGTCGAACGGGCGGTTGGTCCTGAACTTTAAGAATGGCGTAAGCCTTGCACTCGATGAAAGAGGGTGAAAGATGGAGCGATAATCGAGATCGACTCGGATTTCGCACCGGCGGAGCCTACGATACGAGGAAAGTGGACCGGGTCCCAGTTGACCGAGAAGAGCTGCCCGGGCAGACAGTGATGAAAGTGGGTGGCCCAAGCCACCAATCCGACAACAAGAAAAGAAAAACAAACACTGAAGAAGATAAGAAAATGAAGTACGTAGTGGCTACGGCGAAGGCGGGCTTGTCGGCGCCGCGCCCACGGAAACTCGGGAAGTTCGAAGAGCTACTCTCACGACAACGCAACGAAGAAATAAGAATCGCCGTATCCGTAAGATGTTAACCAAACTAGGCTGCGGACCGGCGCGACGAAACGGTTGCTAATGCCGGTACATACACTTCGAGGACACCGGTTCACCGGGAACTCGAAGAAAGGAGGCCGGCTCTAGGATAACGAAAAGAACCGGGGAAATCTCCGAAAGATCGGAAGAAAGAAGGCTACCACGCCACGGATAGAACCACCGGTGATGCATGACCTTGTTGCGAAGCAACCCCGGGGGATGTCCCGACGGGCATCATCCACGAGGAGCCGAGGTATGCGGGGAGAACGTGAAGGGGTTGAACCGTATATCCCACAATATGTCACCGGGCCTCGCCATGCGAGATCATTCCGGAATACGAGCTGGAGAGAATGCGAGAATGTTGAAAAGAAAACCTTTGAATACTTCGAGAGAATTAAAGGTAGAAGAATCAATATACTAGAGGGCCTCGAGCTACATACGGACGTATTCTCGGAGTATGAACAACGAGCAAATCGTGGATTGCATCCGGGATTTGAAAAGAATGGGCCGAGCGAGGCCGCCCGAGGAAAACACATACTCGAACCCCGGAGATGGATGCCGAGGGAAAGGAAGAATCACAATACAATGCGGATGCTTTGCTACAACTTTGCGGAGGACGAGGAAGGGAAACCCACCGGGAATACTCCGTCATGGGCGAGTGGATCCGATGCCATTAGTCATCAAGAGAATGGTAAAGAGATTGATAACATGGAGAGTACTGCCAGCAGATTGCATACCCAATAGCTGCATTATCAACATCTACAAGCAGGGTGACTGCATACCTCCACACATAGATCACCATGACTTTGTCAGACCTTTCTGCACGATCTCTTTCTCGAACGAGTGTAACATCATGTTCGGATCGACCTCCGGATAGCGAGGCCCGGGTGAGTTCCGCGGGCCGGTGAAGATACCTTTACTGGTAGGTTCCGTCATGATGCGAAGGGCAACGGAGCGAGATATCGCTAAGCATTGCATACCGGGAGTACCGGTGAAGCGGATCTCGGTTACTTTCGAAGGATGGACGACGGGAAGACACCTTACCATTTCCGGCCCGGACCCGGAGCTAGAGAGCCTCCGACCTTACGAGTTGTGAGTTACATGGAAAATATCACACCTCCGATGTACATCCATACGGCATCCTTGCCAAGGATGGCTTGGAAGGTGATGTTATTGACCATGTACCACACTATTCAGACATGGATTTTTGACAGATGTTTCTTTGGATGGATCAACAAAGATCATACATAGTCCGTTTTGAGTCTACATGGATTGTATGAGATGTATTCCAGATCGAGTTGTATGATGTATCTTCGACATGATTGGAATGAAAGTGACCATGTCACATTTTTGGCCTTCACCTCTTTTGTGCAAATTGATTGGGAAACGCCATTAAAGTTAAATGAACTTCGAACAAAGAACAGAAAAGAACAAAAAAAAAGAAGAATAAAAGAAAACTTTCCTAAAAAAAAAATCTTAAAAAATGACGAACACCAAATCCACATGAACACCAAATAAACAACAAAAATGGGATAGTTAAAGGACAAACAAAGCAAATTTAAAGCTCAAATTGAATTCCAGTTTAAACCCATCTTCTCAAACCCTCCGATCCTTCTTCAAATCAAGATCTATTCTAGACCTCCCTTAAAACCCTCTCTCGGGATAATTTTAGAATCACGAAAAATTTTCAATTTGATCCAGATGGCATTGGTTTATACCCTTCGCCAAGTAATCAGACTTTGATTGATTCCCATGGGATATGAGACACTTTCATATCTCATTTCGATCTCCCGCTAAATCCACATCTCCACAGTAAATTTCAATTCTAAACTTTCGAGGCTGGTACCTAAATTCCAGTCCTCTTCCTCCGAGACTGGTACCTAAATTCCAGTTCTCATTCTGAGATCGATACCTAAATTTTGAGTCTCGTCCGAATTGATACCTAAATTTCGATTCAAAATTTCCGAGACTGGTACCTAAATTCCAGTTCTCATTCCGAGATCGATACCTAAATTTCGATTCTCGTCCGAATTGATACCTAAATTTCAATTCAAAATTTTCGAGATCGGTACCTAAATTCCAGTTCTCATTCGAGATCGATACCTAAATTTCGATTCTCATCCGAATTGATACCTAAATTTCGATTCAAAATTTCGAGACTGGTACCTAAATTCCAGTTCTCATTCCGAGATCGATACCTAAATTTCGATTCTCATCCGAATTGATACCTAAATTTCGATTCAAAATTTCCGAGACTAGTACCTAAATTCCAGTTCTCATTCCGAGATCGATACCTAAATTTCGATTCTCATCCGAATTGATACCTAAATTTCAATTCAAAATTTCCGAGACCAGTACCTAAATTCAAGTTCTCATTCCGAGATCGATACATAAATTTCGATTCTCATCCGAATTGATACCTAAATTTCAATTCAAAATTTCCGAGATCAGTACCTAAATTCTAGTTCTCATTCCGAGATCGATACCTAAATTTCGATTCTCATCCGAATTGATACCTAAATTTCAATTCAAAATTTCCAAGACTGGTACCTAAATTCCAGTTCTCATTCCGAGATTGATACCTAAATTTCAATTCTAAACTTCCGAGGCTGGTACCTAAATTCCAGTCCTCTTCCTTCGAGGTCGGTACTTAAATTCCGACTCTCATTCGAGATCGATACCTAAATTTCGATTCTCTTTTGAATTGATACCTAAATTTCAATTCTAAACTTTCGAGATCAGTAACTAAATTCCGGCTCTCATTTCGAGACTAGTACCTAAATTCTAGTTCTCATTCCGGGATTAATATCTAAATTCTGATTCTCATCCTCTTCGAGGTCGATGCCTAAATTTCGACTCTCTTTCGAGATTGATACTTAAATTTCAATTCTCATCCCTTTCGAGATCGGTACCTAAATTCTGATTCTCATCCTTTTCAATCGACACTTAAACTTCGATTCCTACTCGAGGCTGGTACCTAAATTCCAATTTTCTTTGCGGTCCGAGATTGGAACCTAGGTTTCAATTCTCCTTTCAAATCCGAATTTTCTCAAATTAATTTTAAATCAAACTTCAATCTAAATTAAAACTCCAAATTGAAATCTAAACTCACACATCGAAACTTAAATTGAAACAAAATCAAATCTAAATTGAATTTTCCCCCAGATCATGTGATTTGGAATTCACCTTCTTTTCCTTTCCCCAGCGAGAGTTCAGGAATCTCCGGTTTCAGAGATATGCTTGACACTCCCCAGCGGAAACTCTTCTACTTCGTCCTAAGTTTGTCACTTGGACATCTGTGTTGGTTTTGTTGATCGCTTCGGTCAGCGCGATACGCGCGGTGTGCTCCGTCGGCTCACCACACTATTGGGGGTCCATTTGTTGACCTCATTTTTGATGAGGTCTTCTCTTCTTCCCTTTAGTACTTAGGATCTAGCCTTAGGCTTTTCCTTTGACTATCTTAGAGGACTAGAATTGGGACCCACCTTTTAGAAATTCAAACCACTTCTTAACTCCCTGCAAACTCCACAAAACTTGATTATAGACCCCTAATCACCTAGAGGGTTGAAATCGAATGTGGAAGTTTAAAGGATGAGTTCTATAGGACTCTTTGGCCTTGGGACCACCTACAGGTGGCTCGGTGCAGTGAAGTGGCGACTTACACACACACTACACCTATACACTACACTTTCACACACCTATACCTAACTTGGCTTCTCGACTCATGTAGGTGATTCACATGGATGGTCCTTAACCCCTAAGCCCTTGGCTGAGAGGGTTAGGAACAACATAGTGAATGCCTCAAATGAGTCCCTTCATGGCTCATGTGGGCTTGATGTGGCTTCATGGCTCAACCAAAATGATTTCATTCCGCTTATATTCACCCAATCCTCGATTTTCCAAATTTTCGATTTTTGACCCCGGGACCCTACACACGCTAGCCTACCCAAAACCCTTGAAAATACCCGAATTTCTCAAAAATTTCCAAATAACCCAAAATTCCCAAAATCAATCCCAAACATTTCCACATCACTCAAATTGATCATCCATACCCAAAAATATCAAAAATTCCAAGAAAACCTCCCAATACCCTCCAGAATACCCGAAATACCCCTCTTGACCCAAAAATCCAATAATTCAGAAAATTCCCAGAAAATTCCAGAAAATCCCAAATATTCCGAATTTCATTTTGTCCGACTACACCATGGGCCAATTTTGTCAATTTACCCTACTTTTGTCAAAACCCCCAATTTGACCCATTTTAACCCAAAGTGAACCCGATGTCGAACCAAACCTATCCGATTGACCCAAATTCTGGTCCAATTCAATTCTAAACTTCAATTCAACATTCCCGACACCAATCTAGACCAAATCCAAGTCCAATTTGATTGACATTTGGATCCAATTTCACTTTTGGCCTTAAAGCCCGATTTGGACCCATGACCCGAACCTAACCCAAACTCACCCGATTCAACTCCAATTAACCCCAAACCTTTTCTAAACCTTCCTTAACATTCCCACAAGCAAAACACTAACATGATTTGCACAAAATTTAGACCCGAGCCCCACTCAAATTCAACCCAAAGCCAAAAAGCCCAATTTTGACCTAAACCGAAGCCTAACCCCGAATAAGCCCGAACCCCGAAATCAAAGCCCGACCAAAGGTCAAAACCTCTTTGAAACACTCCCATAAACATTTCTCAACATTAATTTTACATCAATTTCAACCCTAGCCCAACATTGGCCCAAGTTAGCCCAATTTGACCTATATTGGCCCATTTACTAAATCGACCCAGAATTCGACTCAATTCGAACCCAAACCACCTCAAATTCATTTCAAATCACTCATGATACATCCCTAAACCAAAACCAACAATTATTTGGCCCAAACTTCTACAAAATACCCATCCACAAATTCATTCCTAAACCTAAAGGCTCATCCCCTTAAACCTTCTTAAAAGCCCCATCTAAAACCATTTCAAAAGGCCCAAAATCTACCCTAAAGCCCACATGACATCTCCATTTGCCATCCACTTAATTAAAGCCATTACCTAACTTCTAAATTCATCATCAAATAATTCCAAATCAAGTTTCATACAAATGTCCATCAAATTACCAAAAATTCCTAAAATCCATTTTCATGAAATTGACGCAAACTTTTCGCAAGCCGAAGGTGAGCCATGCAAGCCATGGACAAGCCACATGAAGCCATGGAAGGCTTGACATGTGATCGAAGCCATTAATGGCGAAAGGAGGGGCCCCTTTCCTAATCCTTCTTAAACCCTTTTTTACCTTAAGCATGTCACAGACTAAACCATGCTTAGCCACCTCATCATGGATGGAGACCACACCATTCTCTCTTGGGCGACCCAAGTGATCCTTTTCGGCCCAAGACCGAGGCCTTGGGTGGTGAACCTAGCCCAAAACCATGGGTTGACTCATTTGAACCCAAAATGGTCTTCCCCCATTCCATTTCAATCCAAGCTCTTTACACATGGCATTTGCCAATTGCCTACACTAAACCCCGCCACGACCCACCCGAACAAGATGGTGACCCATGCCACGGCCGGCCGGCCACCAGTGCCGCCGGAAAACACCATGGCCGAGAGCTCACATGTGAGCCCAACTTGGAATTCTCACTTGCTTGAAGCTGCCCCATCCCGAGTGGCCACCATGGTTGTTCTTCCCATGCCGGCAGCGGTCGATCCCAAGCCCTAACTCTCCGCAGGAGGCCCTCCACCCTCTCCTGATTTAAACACCACCCCTCACGGCCATGAAAAGAGAGTTGCACAAACCTTGCCGAAACTCTGCCAAAATTGTTCCAAACCCTTCTCCACCCTCGGAGCGGCTTGATCCCCAGGTGTCGATTTGCCCACAATTCCCATCTGAAAAATCCGATTTCTCAAGCTAAAATTCCACCCAAAACTAGGACACTTCTCCACGGTGAACCAATCCACAAATTGATTGGTCCTACACCTTCACCGGACCGAGGGAAGGTGTCCACCGAGCAAAAGCCCCATCTCCGAGCCACCCGGTTGCTCCGGCCTCCAAGCTTTGTGATCGGGCTTGGTCGAAATCCCACCTAGACGATTCACCGAGACCGGGAGACTTCATCCGGAGCTTCGTCGGGATCCAATCGAAGGTGCAACAACCCTCGGATCGAAGCCACACTTCTGCGAGCAAAGGTATGAGCTAACTCTTCATCCCGAGCTTCGGAGATTCTCCATTTCAAATGCTTTAATTTCGATGCATGATCATAGTATAGATGTGTTCGTCTCTTCGAGACGAATCCGTAGAGCATAAGAACATAAAAATCCATTGAGTATCGAGTGAGATATTAGGGATTTAGTGTGGACGGCTCTCGGGTGAGGACACTTGGGGACGATGAACGGATGCCGTCCATTCAATACACGTGCGGACGAACGGCCAGGATCGCGTCGGATCAGAGGACGGAACGATACGGCGGGCCCCGGAGCGGCGACTCGGATGGCGGCGTCGAATGGGAGCGCGACACGCGGCGTTTCGGAGGCTGCCGAGGTTGACGCGGCGCCGCGTGGATAAATAGAAAATTAGGGGTATTTTCTATTTATTTAATTCCCTAAACTTCAAAAATTCATAACTTTGTGTAGAAAAATCAGAAAAATAAAATAAAAATACCCTCTTGCTCGGTGAACGAGAGGAGAATAATGTGGAAAAGAAATCATTTAATTTCATCAAGTATTTTATTTTTAATAATTTATTTACTCTCTGCATATTTTTAATTCTCCATGCATGTATACAATTCACCATGGCATGAGACCATAGGGCTTTTGAAGCCTCTGAATTTGGGAACATTCCCTGAATTTTCCAAAGTCAGAAGCCATCCCTATGAAGAGTTATTGATTTTTCAAATTCATGTTACTGTTTTGAGTATTTTAATTCCAATAAATAGCATGTTGTGAAATAAATTCTAGGAAAATTTGGTGATGTTCCTTATGACCGAGAGGACACTTAGGAAAAATAGGTTTTGAGTTAGTTCATTTAAAAACAACCCTAATTGGCTTAAACACCCAAAATGGATCTCTAATTAATTAGAGCTAACCATACATCAAATTGACTTGAAATTAATTCTCCACTGACCTTTAGGATCAGAGGAACCCACCATAAAAATTTGAGAGTCAATTGGACTTGGTTAGCCCTACTTAATTGGGTTGATTAAGCGCATTTAGTCATTTTAAACTTTAAAAATTCATAACTTTCAAAATATCTTTCAAAAATTCACCAAATTGGTTTTGGAGCCTCTCGATATCAGGGGAATTTAATAAAATTAAAATTTTAATTTTCTAAAAAGTTGATTTTTTAATATTATTTTAATATTTTAATAATTAAAAAATAATAAAAATCACAAAAATAATAAAATTCACCAAAATGTCACATTTTGAATTTTAATCACTTAGGAACAAACCCCATATTTTTCTTAGGTCTATTTAGTGAGATATTAAATTTTAAAGCTCTAGGGTAATTTTAAAATTAAAAAAATGTATTTTCTAGCATTTTCACTAAAATAATTATAATAAATCATAAAAAAATCAGAAAATTGCAAAATTTGATTCTCTGATTTCCTTGATATCAGAGAGATTTTTGAAAAATATAAAATTCATTTTTCAACATTTATTTTATTTTTAAATTAATTAACACTCCAAAACTTAAAATAATTATAATAAAAATAATATAATTCAAAAAATCACCAAAATTGGTCCAAGTGGTCCTCTGATCATTAGGAATGTCCCATAATTTTCTTAAGGATAGAAACTTTCCCTTGGTCATGTTATTAAATTTTCCTTGGAAATCTCTATTTTCTACCAAAAATAATTATATAAATAAATTAAATACAAGAAAAATCACATTTTCTCCTCTCATGTCTTTATTGACATATGAGTGAAGTCACATAAAAATTTCGAGTTCATTTGAGTTCAATTTAGTGAGTTATGAAATTATTAAGCTTAAAGGGTAAAGTGGTAATTAAAATTTTAACCTTTAATTAAAACTTTAGGTTTAATAAAAAAATTAACAAGTAAAATATTTGATCCTAATCTGATTTGGATGATTGAAATTTAAATAATTAAAGGGTAGAAACCCATTAAGCAATTTAAAATGATTAAACCTTAATTAAATAATTGATTAAATTTGGAAGAATAATAAAATTGGAATTATTAAAATAGGGATATTATTAGGAAGAGATTTATTCTTTAATTTAAAAATCCCTAAATTAATTATCTCATTAATATTCAATTCTTAATTAAAATGATAACTTCAAATTCAAAATATTAAAAGACTTAATCATTAAAGCTAAAATTAAATTATTAAACTCTTTTAAAATTTCAAAATAAAATTAAATAAATTAAATTAAATTAAATTAAACAAATTAAATTAAATT
>JAKZJZ010002971.1:0-11957 GCA_022702705.1 Papilionanthe hookeriana x Papilionanthe teres | reverse complement strand
GTCGGCATATTTTTTAATTTAATTTAAATAAATAATTTTGAAAAGTAATATTTGACTTTGAAAATAATTTTTAAATTTGAAGGTTTTAAGATATGAGATTAAACCGATCTCATATCCCGAATAGTTTATATAAACGAGCACCGCACCACAAGCCGTGTATCTATCCACAAGGATAGACACACTTGCTGACGGTGGGGCTCGATTAAATAAACTAGAAGATTTGTGACATCCGTTCGATGCACGAACAAATTTTATAAGCCGACAAATTCCACTGCTTAACATGAAAGCATTAAACGGGGTTTATATTACACAGGTTCTTTAAAATTCCCTATAAGGGCGAGCCCCTATAGTTAATTACATCTTAAGTGATGGGAATCACCTAAGAAAACTCTCGATAATAATCAATAATTAGCTCTCAAAGATTTCAAGGTTTAAGTTTTCAAGGGATTGAATTTTGGAGTTTCAATAGGGAATGGATCAAATTTGGAACATTTTGTTTTGGGAATCCAAAGGAAGAAAAGTAGGAGAAATCACAGATTCAAAGCGAACTTCGGTAATTTCCCGACTATCCTATTGTTTGGCTTGAGTTTAGGAAAGTCCTGATATTTATTTAAATGTTTTGATCTTGCCAATTTTGATTAATTAGGGCTTATATTTGTATGATAAAATCAAACAAATAGCCTCGAAGAAGTGAGGGTTTATTGTCGTACCGGACGACTACCTCGGAATCCTAAGACCGGTTAGGGCTTAATTTGCAATGCAAGTGCCTAACGAAGAGTTGAGGATTTATGTTGCACTAGGCGAACTACCTCGAAGTCCTATGGCTTTGTTTTTTAATTCTAGGAAAGTTTTCTTGAAGTAGACTCGGGTTTCTTGCGATGACGATGGCCGTGCTTGCCCACCATGCTCAGAGCTCCTTGTTGTTGCGGAGGTTCGATTTTAGAAGTCATAAATCGGGGATGAGAAAAGTGTTTTGGTTTAGAGAAAATCTTAATTTCCAAGTGTTTTCGATATTTTAATTAAAACAAATCTTAAAGTTGATTATAACGACACCGGTTAAGATCCCACGGTTCCATCCTTCCGGCATCATTATTTTTATCGGATTCACTTAGTCCGGATGAATTTGCTAAACTCAACTAAATGAGTTCCACACTTTCATTTAGGCCAGTGGAAAATCCCGTTAGCAACACGTAGGTTACATCATCGGAGGTATTCCCGATCATCCAACGGGACGTTTTAATTTAGTTGTAATTGTAGTTTTGTGTTCTGTTTGTAATTAAATTTTGAGTTGTTTTATATTTTGAAATGTTGTTGCGGTGAATTTTATCTTGCAATGACTTTTAACTTAGTTTTGGTTTCGAGTTTTAGGGACTATCCTAAAGGTGTGGGTTTTCATGCAACGAGTTGTTTATCATGCGAGAAAAGTAAGTGCGATGCGGTTAAATAAATTGCAATAATGTAAATTGCAAGAAAGTAAATTACAATAAAATAAAAGCGTACCTGGAGGGTCTTCCCGTCATCCCAAGCTGCACTTAAAACACAATTAGAATATTTAAGCAAGTTCCTAGGTAAAGCTAAGGTAAGGGTTATGGTTTTCTACCAAATTCCTAATCCTATGACGTCTAGGTCTTTGTGTTTTGGTTTGAGAACGATTTTCTTCATCAAAGAACAATTGGGTTCGATTGTTCTTATAAATATCCTATCATATTGAGGAAGTGCTTAAGAAGAATCTTAAACATCTTTTCAATATTGCTTAGAATTGTTTTAAGTCCAAATGGATTCAATTACACGAAATGAATTAATCGTCCAAGAATCTCAAGTTTTGTTATCTTGCTCGAGTGAACTAGGACATTTGAATATCACTATAGGTGAAGTAACATTTCATTTAATATTTTGTTTAGGAGTTATGATAACTAAAGCTTTTGAGGGTAAATTGGTGTTCGAATGGTTTGTGATTTAGTTTAATTTCCATTAATGGGTTTAAATTTGGAATAGTGTTCGAGTTGTTTCGATTATTTAATTTCCTTCATGCCTTTGGTGATGTCATATTTAATTCAACTTAATTTAATTTAATTTAATTTAATCTTTAATTTAATTTAATTCAATTTAATTCAATTTAGTTTGATTTGATGTTAAATTAAATTAATTTGATTTGATTTAATTTTTATTTAATTTGATTTGATTTAATTTAATTTAATTTAATTTAATTTTACTTATTTTAATTTAATTTAATTTTATTTATTTTAATTTAACTTAATTTAATTTAATTTGTTCATTTAATTTAATTTTAATTTGTTTATTTAATTTAATTTAATTTAATTTAATTTAATTTATTTAATTTAATTTAATTTTTAATTTAATTCAACTTTTAATTTTAATTTAATTTAATTTAATTTAATTTAATTTAATTTAATTTACTTAATTTAATTTAATTTTTAATTTAATTTATTTTTTAATTTTAATTAACACTTTAAAAGAGTTTAATAATTTAACTTTAGTTTAATGGTTAAGTCCTTTAATATTTTAAATTTGAGTTATCATTTTAATTAAGAATTAAATATTAATGAGATAATTAATTTAGGGATTCTTAAATTAAAGAATAAATCTCCTCCTAATAATATCCCTATCTTAATAACTCCAATTTTGTTATTCTTCCAAATTCAATCAATTATTTAATTAAGGTTTAATTATTTTAAATTGTTTAATGGATTTCTACCCTTTAATTATTTAAATTTCAATCATCCAAATCAGATTAGGATCAAATATTTTACTTATTAATTTTTTATTAAACCTAAAGTTTTAATTAAGGGTTAAAATTTTAATTATCATTTTGCCCTTTAAGCTTAATAATTTCATAACTCATTAAATTGAACTCAAATGAACTTGAAATTTTTATGTGACTTCACTTATATGTCAATAAAGACACGAGAGAAGAAAATGTGATTTTTCTATATTTAATTTATTTATATAATTATTTTTTGTGGAAAATAGAGATTTCCAAGGAAAATTTAATAACATGACCAAGGGAAAGTTTCTGTCCTTAAGAAAATTAGGGGATATTTCTAATGATCAGAGGACCACTTGGACCAATTTTGGTGATTTTTTGAATTATATTATTTTTATTATAATTATTTTAAGTTTCGGAGTGTTAATTAATTTAAAAATAAAATAAATGTTGAAAAATGAATTTTATATTTTTCAAAAATCTCCCTAATATCGAGAAAATCAGAGAATCAAATTTTATAATTTTCTTATTTTTCTATGATTTATTATAATTATTTTAGTGAAAATGCTAGAAAATACATTTTTTTAATTTTAAAATTACCCTAGAGCTTTAAAATTTAATATCTCACTAAATAGACCTAAGAAAAATATGGGGTTTGTTCCTAAGTGATTAAAATTGAAAATGTGACATTTTGATGAATTTTATTATTTTTGTGATTTTTATTATTTTTAATTATTAAAATATTAAAATAATATTAAAAAATCAACTTTTTTAGAAAATTGAAATTTTAATTTTCATAAATTCCCCTAATATCAGAGAGGCTCCAAAACCAAGTTGGTGAATTTTTGAAAGATATTTTGAAAGTTATGAATTTTTAAAGTTTAAAATGACTAAGTGGCTTAATCGAGCCATTTAGTAGAGGCTAACCAAGTCCGATTGACCTCAAATTTTTATGGTGGGTTCCTTTGATCCTAAAGTTCGAGTGGAGAATTGATTTCAAGTCAATTTGATGTATGGTTAGCTCTAATTAATTAGAGATCCATTTTGGGTGTTTAAGCCAATTAGGGTTGTTTTAAATGAACTAACTCAAAACCTATTTTTCCTAGGATCCTCTGGTCATAAGGACCATCACCAAATTTTCCTAGAATTTATTTCACAACACACTATTTATTGGAATTAAAATACTCAAAACAGTAACATGAATTTGAAAAATCAATAACTCTTCATAGGGATGGCCTCTGACTTTGGAAAATTCAGGGAATGTTCCCAAATTCGGAGGCTTCAAAAGCCCTATGATCTCATGTCATGGTGAATTGTATACATGCATGGAGAATTAAAAATATGCAGAGAGTAAATAAATTATTAAAAATAAAATACTTAATGAAATTAAATAATTTCTTTTCCACATTATTCTCCTCCGTTCACCTGAGCGAGAGGATATTTTTATTTTATTTTTCGATTTTTCTACACAAAGTTATGAATTTTTGAAGTTTAGGGAATTAAATAAATCAAAAAAATCCCTAATTTTCTATTTATCCACGCGGCGCCGCGTCGACCTCGGCGGCTCCGAACGCACACGCGTCGCGCTCCCATTCGACGCCGCCATCCGAGTCGGCGGCCGGGCCCCTCGGTTCTCGTACCGTCTCCCGATCCGACGCGATCCCGGCCATCCGTCCGCGCGTGTATTGAATGGACGGCATCCATTCATCGTCCCCAGTGTCCTCGCCGAGAGCCGTCCACACTAAATCCCTAATATCTCACTCGATACTCGATGGATTTTCATGTTCTTATGCTCATGGATTCGTCTTGAAGAGACGAACACATCTATACGGTGATCATGCATTGAAATTAAAGCATTTGAAATGGAGAATCTCCGAAGCTCGGGATGAAGAATTAGCTCATACCTTTGCTCGGAGAAGTGTGGCTTCGATGCGAGGGTTGTTGAACCTTCGATTGGATCCCGACGAAGCTCCGGATGAAGTCTCACGGTCGCAGTGAATTGTCCAGGTGGGATTTCGACCAAGCCCGATCACAAAGCTTAGAGGCTGGAGCAAGCTGGGTGGCCTGGAGATGGGGCTTTTGCTTGGTGGACACCTTCCCTTAGTACGGTGAAGGTGTAGAACCAATCGATTTGGGGATTGGCTCGCTTTGTGGAGAAGTGTCTGGTTTTGGGCGTAGATTTCGACTCTAAAATTGAGCTCGCGAGAGAAGAAATGGCGGGGGGATCTCGGTGGGGATCAAGTGCTCGTGTTTGGGGAGGAGTACGGAACAATTTTGGCGAGTTTCCTTAAGGCTTTGTTTTAGCACCTCTCATGGCCGAGAGGGGTGGTGTTTAAATAGGAGAGGGTGGAGGGCCTCCCGGGGAGAGTTAGGGCTTGGGATCGAGTTGCTCTTGGCAGAGAAGAACGGCTTCGATGGCCCGCGAGGATGGGGCGGCTCGGCGGTGAGAATTCCAAGTTGGGCTCACATGTGAGCTATCGGCCATGGTGTTTTCCGACGACCCGAGTGGCTGGCCGGCGGGCATGGGTCACCCTCGGGTCCGGGTGGGTCGGGGTAGAGGTTTGTGCGGTCGATTGGCCATGGACATGTGTAAAGGGTTTGAATCGAAATGGAATGGGAAAGGGCTAGTTTTGGGTCTAAATGGGTCAACCCTTGGTTTTGGGTTAGGTTCACCCTCCAAGGTCGATTTGTGCTTGAAGGGAAAGTCACTTGGATCGGCTTGATTAGTGGGGTCGAGTCGCGATCCAAGTACGATTAAGTCTAAGCATGGTTTAGTGGAGTCATGGAAGTGGTTAATCACTCTTAAGAGAATATGGAAAGGGCCTCCTCCTCTTGCCATCTTGGGTATGGTGAGGTGGAAAGTGGATTCCATGGCTCTCATGGCTCCCATGTGGCTCATGCATGGCTTCATGGCTCACCTTTGGCTTGGGAAAAGTGAAGTCAATTTCATGGAAATGGATTTAAGGAAAATTTTGGTATTTAGGGGTGATTTGGCATGAGGCTTGATTTGGAATTATTTGATGATGAATTTAGGACTTAGGTAATGGCTTTAATTAAGTGGATGGCAAATGGAGATGTCATGTGGGCTTTAGGGTAGATTTTGGGCTTTTTGAAATGGT
The DNA here is from genome assembly GCA_022702705.1 of Papilionanthe hookeriana x Papilionanthe teres. Classification (NCBI taxonomy): domain Eukaryota; kingdom Viridiplantae; phylum Streptophyta; class Magnoliopsida; order Asparagales; family Orchidaceae; genus Papilionanthe; species Papilionanthe hookeriana x Papilionanthe teres. The sequence continues at coordinate 6,113 of JAKZJZ010002971.1, read as the reverse complement.
TTTAGATGGGCTTTTAAGATGGTTTAGGAAAGTGGGCTTTTGAATTTTAAAATGGATTTTGGAATGAAATTTTGTAAAGAGATTGGGCCAAATAATTGTTGGGTTTAGCTCATGGATGTATCATGAGTGACTTGAAGCAAATTGGGGGTGATTTGGGTTTGAATTGGGTTGAATTTGGGCTCATTTGGTGAATGGGCCAATATAGGTCTAAGTGGGCCAAGTTGGGCCAATGTTGGGCTAGGATTGAAATTGATGCAAAATTAATGTTGAGAAATGTTTATGGGAGTGTTCCAAAGAGGTTTTGACTTTGGTTGGGCTTTGATTTTGGGGTTTGGGCTCATTTGGGTTAGGTTTGAGTTTAGGTCAAAATTGCGCCTTAATGCTTTAAGTTGAATTTGAGTGGGGTTTAGGTCCAAATTTTTGGGCAAATCATGTTAGGGTTTTGCTTTTGGGGATGCTAAGGAAGATTTAGAAAAGATTTGGGGTTAATTGGAGTTGAATTGGGTGAGTTTGGGTTAAGTTTGGGTCATGGGTCCAAATTGGGCTTTAATGCCAAAAGTGAAATTGGATTCAAATGTCAATCAAATTGGACTTGGATTTGGTCTAGATTGGTGTTTAGAATGTTGAATTGAAGTTTAGAATTGAATTGGACCAGAATTTGGGTCAATTGGATAGGTTTGGTTTGACATTGGGTTCACTTTGGGTTAAAATGGGTCAAATTGTGGGTTTTGGCAAAAGTGGGGTAAATTGACAAAATTGGCCCATGGTGTAGTTGAAAAAAATGAAATTGGGAATATTTGGGATTTTGTGGAATTTTCTGGGAATTTTCTGAATTTTTGGATTTTTGGGTCGGGGGGTATTTTGGGTATTTGGAGGGTATTGGGAGGTTTTCTTGGAATTTTTGATATTTTTGGGTATGGATGATCAATTTGAGTGATGTGGAAATTTTTGGGATTGATTTTGGGGAATTTTGGGTTTTTTGGAAATTTTTGAGAAATTTGGGTAATTTTAAGGGTTTTGGGTAGAGGTAAGCGGGTGTAGGGTCCGGGGGTCGAAAAATGAAAATTTGGAAAATTGAAGATTGGGTAAATTTGAGTGGAATAAATTCATTTTGGTTGAGCCATGAAGCCACATCAAGCCCACATGAGCCATGAAGGGACTCATTTGAGGCATCCATTATGTTGTTCCTAACCCTCTTGCGCGAGGGCTTAGGGGTTAAGGACCATCCATGTGAATCACCTACATGAGTCGGGAGGTCAAGTTAGGTATAGGTGTGTGAAAGTGTAGTGTATAGGTGTAGTGTGTGTGTAAGTCGGCCCCTTCACCGGACCGAGGCCACCCGGGCGAGTCCTAAGGCCGAAGAGTCCTATAGGAACTCATCCTTTAAACTTCCACATTTGATTTCGACCCTCACAGGTGATTAGGGGTCTACGAGTCGAGTTTGTGGAGTTTGCGGGGAGTTAAGAAGTGGTTTGAATTTCTAAAAGGTGGGTCCCAATTCTAGTCCTCCGAGATAGTCGAAGGAAAAGCCTAAGGCTAGATCATAAGTACTAAAGGGAAGAAGAGAAGACCTCATCGAAAATGAGGTCGACAAATGGACCCCATAGGTGTGGTGAGCTGACGGAGCACACCGCGCGTATTGGTGTTGACCGAAGCGATCGGCAAAACCAACACAGATGTCCAAGTGACAAACTTAGGACGAAGTAGAAGAGTTTCTGGCTGGGGAGTGTCAAGCATATCTACGAAACCGGAGATTCCTGAACTCTCGGCGGGGAAAGGAAAAGGAGGTGAATCCCAAATCACATGATGCAGGGGAATTTCAATTTAGATTTTATTTTGTTTCAGTTTAAGTTTCGATGTGCGAGTTTAGATTTTGAGTTTTAATTTAGATTGAAGTTTGTCAAATTTAATTTGAAGGGATTTGATTTGAAATGAAAATTGGAATTTTGAGGTTTTAGATGTAACATCTTCAACCCCAAAAGAAGATTGAATCGATTGGATTGGATCATTACAAAGAGGAAAGATCTCAGAGTAATGCGGTATTGGATGTAAAATCCTTAACCCTAAGAGTTTGATTTTGATGTATTTCATCGCTGTAGGGAATGAATCCTAAAGCAGTGCAGGCTCGGATGTAAAATCCTTAACCCCAAGAATTTGATTTGATGTATTTCATTGTGATAGGGAAAGAATCCTAATGTAATGCAGTCTTAGATGTAAAATCCTCGACCCAAAAGTTTGAATTTGATGTACTTCATTGCGATAGGGAAAGGATCCTAAAGCAATGCAGTCTTGGATGTAAAATCCTCGACCCAAAAGTTTGAATTTGATGTATTTCATTGCGATAGGGAAAGAATCCTAAAGAAATGTAGTCTTGGATGTAAAATCCTCGACCCAAAAGTTTGAATTTGATGTACTTCATTGCGATAGGGAAAGGATCCTAAAGCAATGCGATCTTGGATGTAAAATCCTCGACCCAAAAGTTTGAATTTGATGTACTTCATTGCGATAGGGAAAGGATCCTAAAGCAATGCGGTCTTGGATGTAAAATCCTCGACCCAAAAGTTTGAATTTGATGTACTTCATTGCGATAGGGAAAGGATCCTAAAGCAATGCAGTCTTGGATGTAAAATCCTCGACCCAAAAGTTTGAATTTGATGTATTTCATTGCGATAGGGAAAGGATCCTAAAGAAATGCAATCTTGAATGTAAAATCCTCGACCCAAAAGTTTGAATTTGATGTATTTCATTGCGATAGGGAAAGGATCCTAAAGCAATGCAGTCTTGGATGTAAAATCCTCGACCCAAAAGTTTGAATTTGATGTACTTCATTGCGATAGGGAAAGGATCCTAAAGCGATGCGGTCTTGGATGTAAAATCCTCGACCGAAAAGTTTGAATTTGATGTATTTCATTGCGATAGGGAAATGATCCTAAAGCGATGCGGTCTTAGATGTAAAATCCTCGACCCAAAAGTTTGAATTTGATGTACTTCATTGCGATAGGGAAAGGATCCTAAAGCAATGCGGTCTTGGATGTAAAATCCTCGACCCAAAAGTTTGAATTTGATGTATTTCATTGCGATAGGGAAAGAATCCTAAAGCAATGCGGTCTTGGATGTAAAATCCTCGACCCAAAAGTTTGAATTTGATGTACTTCATTGCGATAGGGAAAGGATCCTAAAGCAATGCAGTCTTGGATGTAAAATCCTCGATTCATAAGTTTGAATTTGATTGAGATTTGATTTGAGATCTGGAAGATTGAATTCGAAATTTGATTGAGATTTGAAATCTGGAAAGATTGAATTTGAGATTTGATTTGAAATTTGGAAGATCAAATTTGAAATTTGATCGAGATTGGACTTGAAATTTGATTGAGAATTTGATTTGTGATTTGATTTAACATTTATGTTGATTTTGTTTATCTTCTAATGATTCAAATTTTATTTTATCGTTTATTTAATGTTCATGTAAATTTGGTGTTCGTCATTTTTAAGATTTTTTTTAGGAAAGTTTTCTTTTATTCTTTTTTTCTTTTACGTTTCTTTGTTCGAAGTTCATTTAACTTTAATGGCGTTTCCCGGTCAATTTGCACAAAAGAGATGAAGGCCAAAAATGTGACATGGTCACTTTCATTCCAATCATGTTGAAGATACATCATACAACTCGATGCGGAATACATTTCATACAATCCATGTAGACTCGAAACGGATATGTATGATCTTTGTTGATCCATCCAAAGAAGCATCTTTCAAAAATCCATGTACGAATAGTGGGGTACATGGTCGATAACATCACCTTCCAAGCCATCCTTGGCGAGGATGCCGTATGGATGTACATTGGAGGTGTGATATTTTCCATGTAACTCACGGCTCGTAAGGCGGGAGGCTCTCTAGCTCCGGGTGCGGTGGAAATGGTAAGGTGTCTTCCTGTCGTCCATCCTTCGAAAGTAGCCGAGATCCGCTTCTTGGTACTCCTGGTATGCAATGCTTAGCGATATACTGCTCCGTTTCCCTTCGGTATCATGACGGAACCTATACGTAATGGTATCTTCTGCGGCCGCGGAACTCACCTGGGCCTGCTATCCGGAGGTCGGATCCGAACATGATGTTACACTCGTTCGGGAAAGAGGCTGTGCGAAAGGTCGACGAAGTCGTGGTGATCTATGTGCGGGGGTATGCGGTCACACTTGCTTGTAGATGTTAATAATGCGAGCTATTGGGTATGCAATCTGCTGGCGAGTACCCTCCATGTTATCAATCTCTTTACCATTCTCTTGATGACTAATGGCATCGGATCCACTTGCCCATGACGGAGTATCCCCGGTGGGTTTCCCTTCCAGTCCTCCGCAAAGTTGTAACAGCATCCACATTGTATTGTGATTCTTCCCTTCCCTGGCATCAATCTCTGGGGTTCTGAGTATGTGTTTTCCCTCAGGCGACATGCTCAGCTCATCCTTTTCAAATCCCGGATGCAATCCACGATTTGCTTATTGTTCATACTGCGAGAATACGTACGTATGTAGCTCGAGGCCCTCTAGTATATTGATTCTTACGCCTTTAATTCTCTCGAAGTATTCGAAAGGTTTTCTTTTCAACATTACGCATTCTCTCCGGCTCGTAATCCGGAATGATGCTGAGATGGCGAGGCCTGGTGACATATTGTGGGATATACGGTTCAATCCCTTCACGTTCTCCTGCATACCTCGACGCCTCGGGGATGATGTCCGTCGGGACATCCCTCGGGGTTGCTTCTGCAACAAGGTCATGCATTACTGGTGGTTCTATCTGGTAGCGTGGTAGCCTTCTTTCTTCGATCTTCGTGAGATTTCCCTGGTCCTTTACGTTATCACTGGGAGCTGGCCTCCTTTCTTCGGGTTCTCGGTGAGCCGGTGTCCTTGAAGTGTATGTCGTTGGCGTATAGCAATTGTCTCGTCGCGTTGGTCCGCTGCTAGTTTGGTTAACATCTTGCGGATGCGGCGATTCTTATTTCTCCGTTGCGTTGCTGTGAGAGTAGCTCTTCGAACTTCTTAAATCTTTGTGGGCACGGCGCTGACAAGCCTGCCCTCTGCTGTAGAGACTACAGACTTCATTTTCTTGTCTTCTTCAGTGTTTGCTTTTCTTTTCTTGCTGCTGGATTGGTGGCTTGGGCCACCCACTTTCATCACTTGTCCGCCGGGCGGTTCTTCTTGGTCAGCTGGGACCCGGTCACTTTCCTCGTCTTGTACGCCTGTCGGTGCGAAATCCGAGTCAATCTCGATTATCGCTCCATCTTTCACCCTCTTTTCATCGAGTGCGAGGCTTACGCCATTCTTAAAGTTCGGGACCAACCGCCCGTTCGACATTTCCTGCGAAAAGACAAGGGAAAGGATCGAGGAGCTGTACAAAGAACAAGAATATTAAGAAAATGTTTATTAAAGACACATTTTTTTTTATATATATTTTTTTTATATTTTCGAATTTAACAGGAATGAAGTAGGATAAGATCAGGGAAGAGATTTTGATTTGGAAAAGAAAACAAGGAAAATTTAATTATGATGACTTTATTTATTTTAGCACATTTTATTATTTTTTTTTGGGTTCGGACCCAATCATAAGTAATTACTTCACCCGTGTTTCTTAGGGATGAAGAATTCATTCCTTCGAAACATCAGGTAGCGTAATACTTTTTCAAGTATCGTCCGTTGATCGGAAGCATATGTCGTTCTCCCGGCGATTCACTAGGCTGGTAGGAACCTCCGAGTATCTTGCTTGACCACAAACGGCCCTTCCCAAGTGGGTTCAAATTTTCCTCCTATCTTGCGATGTGCAAGAATAGGTCTCTTGAGAACGAGAACTAAGTCACCAACTTTGAAGGTTACGGGGCGGACCGGTTTGTCATGGGCTTGAACCATCTTAGCTTGGTATAGTTCTAAATTACATTGCTTGCTGCAAGTCTTTTCCCTTCCAAGCTTTCTAATTCTTCTAGTCGTAATTTGGCGTTCTCTTCCATCGTGATCTTGTTTGCAAGCTGCAATTACGAGTGAAGGAAGGCTGAACCTCTAAAGGTAACAACTTGCCTCGGACCCATACACCATAGCGTAAGGTGTAGCATGAGTAGGAGTTACGAAGGTTGTCCG
>JAKZJZ010002970.1:0-11969 GCA_022702705.1 Papilionanthe hookeriana x Papilionanthe teres | reverse complement strand
AAAAATTGACTATTTTGACCAAATATGAATTTTTGGTCAAAAGTTAACCCATTAGATCAACGGGGTGGTCGTTGGGTCAGAAATTGACAATTTTGGCCAAAGTTGACTTTTTGGTCAAAAGTTGACCTATTGAATCAATGGTCGGTCATTGGGCCAAGGATTGACCATTTTGATAAAAGTTGACTTTTTGGCCAAAAGTTGACCTATTATGTGAATGGGTAGGTCATTGGGTCAGAAGTTGACCATTTCAACCAATGTTGACTTTTTTGTCAAAAGTTGACCTTTTGGGTCAATTGGGTGGTCATTAGGTAAGAAAATGACTATTTTTACCAAAGTTGACTTTTTGGTCAAAAGTTGACTTATTGGGTCAATGGGTTGGTCATTGGGTCAAGGGTTGACCATTTTGACCAAAGTTGACATTTTGGTCAAAAGTTGACCTATTAGGTCAATGGGTTGGTCATTTGATCAATAAATGACCATTTTAACCAAAGTTGACTATTTGCTTAAAGGTTGACCTATTGAGTAAATGGGGTGGTCAATAGGTTTAAAATTGAAAATTTTGACCAAAATTGACTTTTTGCATAAAAGTTGACCTATTGGGTCAATGGGTTGGTCATTAGATTAAGGATTGACCATTTCGACCAAATTTGACTTTTTGTCAGAAGTTGACCTATTGGGTCAATGGGTTGGTCATTGGGTCAGAAATTGACCAATTTAACCAAAGTTGACCTTTGGTCAAAAATTGGTTTATTAGATCAATTGGGTGTTCATTAGGTCAAAAATTAACGATTTTGACCGAAAGTAACATTTTTGTCAAAAGTTGACCTATTGGGTCAACGGGTCGGTCATTGGGTCAAGGATTAAACATTTTGACTAAAGTTGACTTTTTGGTCAAAAGTTCATCTATTGGGCCAAGGATTGAAACTTTTGACCAAACTTGACATTTTGGTTAGGGATTGACTTTTTGGGTCAATAATTAGTCATTCGGTCAAAAATTTATTATTTCTACCAAAATTGAATTTTTGGTCCAAACTTGACCCAATGGGTCAACGGGGTGGACATTATGTAAGAATTTAACCATTTTGACTAAAGTTGACTTTTTGGTCAAAAGATGACCTATTGGGTCAATGGGTTGGTCATTAGGTCAGAAATTGATCATTTTAACCAAACTTGACTTTTTGGTTAAAAGTAGACCTATTTAGTCAATGGGTTGGTCATTAGGTCAATGATTGACAATTATGATCAAAGTTGACTTTTTGGTCAAAACTTAACCTATTGGATTGATGAACTGATCATTGGGTCAGAAACAGACCATTTTGACCAAAGTTGACTTTTGGTCAAAAAGTTAACCTTTTGGAGCAATGGGGTGGTGATTAGGTCAAAAATTGATTTTTTTATCGAAGGATTGACCATTTTGAGTCAATGAGTCAAGGATTGACCATTTTGACCAAAGTTAACTTTTTGGTCAATTGGTTGGTCATTGGGTCAAGGATTGACCATTTTGAACAAAGTTGGCTTTTTGTTCAGAGATTGACTTATGGGGTCAATAATTGGTTATTAGGTCAAAAATTAATTATATTAGCAAGAATTGAATTTTCATCATAAGTTGACCATTGGGTCAATGGGGGTGGTCATTGTGTCAGAAATTGACCATTTTGACCAAAGTTGAATTTTTGGTCAAAAGGTGACCTATTGAGTCAAGGCTTTAGACATTGAGTCAGACACTGACCGTGTTGACCAAACTTGACTTTTTGGTCAAAAGTTGGCCTATTAGGTCAATGGGTTGGTCATTAGGCCAATAATAGACTAATTTGACCAAAGTTGACTTTTTGGTCAGAGATTGACCTATGGTTCAATAATTGGTCATTAGGTCAAAAATTGACTATTTTGACCAAAATTGAATTTTTGGTTAAAAGTTGACCCACTGGGTCAATGAGGTGGCCATTGGGTCAGAAATTGACCATTTCTACCAAAGTTGATTTTTTGGTCAAATGCTAACCTATTGGGTCAATAAGATGGTCATTATGTCAAAAATTAACTATTTTGACCAAAACTGATTTTTTTGTCAAAATTTGACCTATTGGGCAATGGGTTGGTCATTAGCTCAAGGATTAACCATTTTGACCAAAGTTTATTTTTGGTCAAATGTTGACCAATTTGGTTAATGGGTTTGTCATTAGCTCAAGGATTAACCATTATGACCAAAGTTGACTTTTTGATCAAAAATAGACTTATTGCGTTAATATTGGTCAGTAAAGTAAAAATTAACTATTTTGACCAAATTTGAGTTTTTGCTCAAAAGTTGACCTATTGGGTCAATGAGTTGGTCTTGGGTCAATGATTACCCATTTTGACCAAAGTTGACTTTTTGGTCAAAAGTTGACATATTGGGTCAATGAGTTGGTCATTTGGTCAAGGATTGACTATTTTGACCAAAGTTGACTTTTTGGAAAGAGATTGACTATTTCGGTTAATAATTGGTCGTTAGGACAAAAATTGACTATTTTGATGAAAATTCACGTTTTGGTCAAAAGTATACCTATTGGGTTAATGGGTTGGTCATTGGGTCAAGGATTGACCATTTTGACCAAAGTTAACTTTATGGTCAAAAGTTGACCTATTGAGTCAATGGGTTGGTCATTGGGTCAGAAATTGACCATTTTGACCAAAGTCGAATTTTTGGTCAAAGTTGACATATTTGGTTAATTTGGTGGTCATTAGCTAAAAAATTAACTATTTTGAACAAAATTGATTTTTGGTCAAAGGTTGATCTATTAGGTCATTGGGTCAAAGATTGATCATTTTGACTATAGTTGATTTTTTGGTCAAAAGTTGACCTATTGGGTCAATGGGTTGGTCATTGGGTCAATGTGTGACCATTTTGACCAAAGTTAACTTTTTGGTCAGAGATTGACTTATTGGCTCAATAATTGGTCATTAGGTAAAAAATTGACTATTTTGACCAAAATTAACATTTTGGTCAAAAGTTGATATATTGCGTCAATGAGTTAGTCATTGCGTCAAGGATTTACCATTTTGATCAAAGTTGACTTTTTGCTCAAAAGTTGACATATTGGGTCAATAAGTTGGTGAATGGGTCAAGTTTTGATCATTGTCACCAAAGTTGACTTTTGGGTCAGAGATTGACTTATTGGGTCAATAATTGGCTATTAGGTCAAAAATTGGCTATTTTGACCAAAAATTGACTTTTTGGTCAAATATTGACCTATTGGGTCAATGGGTTGGTCATTTGGTCAGAAATTTACCATTTTGACCAAAGTTGACTTTTTGGTCGAAAGTTAGGCAATTGGGTCTATGGGGTGGTCATTAAGTCAAAACTTAACTATATTGACAAAAATTGACTTTTTGTTCAGAAGTTGACCTATTGGGTTAAGGATTGACAATTTCGACCAAAGTTGACTTTTTGTTCGAAAGTTGACCAATTGCGTCAATGTGTTGGTCATTTGTGTTATGGATTGACTATTTTGACCAAAGTTGACATTTTGGTCAGAAATTGACCTATTGGGTCAGTGGGTGAGAATTAGGTCAAAAATTGACTATTTTTGCCAAAAACAGACTTTTTGGTCAAAACTTGAATCATTGAGTCATTGGGTCAAAGATTAATCATTTTGTCCAAAGATGACTTTTTGGTCAAAAGTTGACTTATTGGGTCAATGATTTGGTCATTGGGTCAATGATTTAGTCATCGGGTCAAGGATTAACCATTTTGACTAAAGTTGACTTTTTTGTCCGAGATTAACTTATTGGGTCAATAATTGGTCATTATGTCATAAATTGACAATTTTGACCAAAATTAAATTTTTGATCAAAAGTTGATTTATTGGGTCATTGGGGTGGTCATTGCGTCAAAAATTGTCCATTTTGACCAAAGTTGATTTTTTGATCAAAAGTTGACCTATTGAGTCAAGGGTTTAATCATGGGGTCAGAAACTGACCATTTTCACCAAACTTGACTTTTGGTTAAAAGTTGACCTATTGGGTCAATGTGTTGGTCATTAGGTCTTGATTGACCATTTTGACCAAAGTTGACTTTTTGGTCAGAGATTGACTTATTGGGTCAATAATTGGTCATTAGGTCAAAAATTTACTATTTTGACCAAAATTGAATTTTTGGTCAAAATTTGACCATTGGGTCGATGGGGTGGTCATTGGGTCAGAAATTGACCATTTTGACCAAACTTGAGTTTTTGGTCAAAAGTTGACCTATTGGGTCCACGGGGTGATCATGAGGTCAAAATTTGATTATTTTAACTAAAATTGAATTTTTCGTCAAAAGTTGATCTATTGGGTCAATGGGTTGGTGATTGGGTCAAGGATTGACCATTTTGACCAAAATTGACTTCTTGGTCAAAAGTTGACTTATTTTGTCAATGGGTTGGTTATTAGGTCAGAAGTTGACAATTTTAACTAAAGTTGACTTTTTGGTCAAAAGTTGACATGTTTGGTCAATGTGGTTGTTGTTAGATTAAAAATTAACTATTTTAACCAAAATTTACTTTTTTTGTCAAAAGTTGACCAATTGGGTCAATGAGTATGTCATTGTGTTAAGGATTGATAATTTTGACCAAAATTGAATTTTTAGTCAAAAGTTGACCCAATGGGTCAACAGGGCGGTCGTTGGGACAAAAATTGTTCATTTTGACCAAAATTGACATTTTGGTCAAAAGTTGATTTTATGGGTCAATGGGTTGGTCATTGAGTCAAGGATTGACCATTTTTGGCAAAAATTGACTTTTTTGACAAAAGTTGATCTATTGGGTCAATGGGTTGGTCAATGGATCAAAGATTGACCATTTTGAACAAAGTTGACTTTTTGGTCAAAAGTTGACCTATTAGGTCAATTGGGTGGTCATTAAGTAAAAAAATATACTATTATTGAACAAAATTGACTTTTTGGTCACTAGTTGACCTATTGGGACAATGGGTTGGTCATTGGGTCAAGGATTTACCTTTTTGACCAAATTTAACTTTTTTGCCAAAAGTTGACATATTGGGTCAATGGGTTGGTCATTGGTTTAGAAATTGAGGATTTTGACCAAAGTTGACTTTTTAGTCGAAAGTTGACATATTGGGTCAAATTGGTGGTCATTATGTCAAAAATTGACTATTTTGACTAAAAGTGACTTTTTGGTCAAAAGTTAACCTATTAGGTCAATAGTTTCGTCGTTGGCTCAAGGATTAACCATTTTGACTAAAGTTAACTTTTTGGTCAAAAGTTGATATTTTGGGTCAAGGATTGACCATTTTGACTAAACTTAACTTTTTGGGTAGAGTTGACTTATTAGGTCAATAATTAGTCTTTCGGTCAAAAATTTATTATTTTGACAAAAATTGAATTTTTGGTCAAACATTGACCCATTGAGTCGATGGTGTTGTCATTGTGTCAGTAATTCACCATTTTGACCAAAGTTGACTTTTTGGTCAAAAAATGACCTATTGGGTCGGTGGGTTGGTCATTGGGTCGGAAATTGACCATTTTGACCAAACTTGACTTTTTGGCGACTAATTGACCTCTTGGGTCAATGGATTGGTCATTAGGTCAAGAATTGACCGATTTGACCAAAGTTGGCTTTCTAGTCAAAAGGTGACATATTTGGTAAATTTGTTGGTAATTGGGTCAGAAATTGACCATTTTTATCAAAGTTGACTTTTTGGTCAAAAGTTGACCTTTTGGGTCAATGGGTTTGTCATTGGGTCAAACTTGACCATTTTAACCAAAGTTGACTTTTTGATCAAAAGTTGATTTATTGGGTAAATGGGTGATCATTAGGTTAAAAATTACTATTTTGACCAAAAATGACTTTTTGGTCAAAAGTTGATCTCTTGGGTTAATGGGTATGTCATTGGTTCAAGGTTTGACCATTTTGACTAAAGTTGACTTTTTGGTCAAAATTTGACATATTGGGTCAATTGGTTGGTCATTGGGACAAAGATTAATCATTTTGACCAAAGTTCACTTTTTAGTCAAAAGTTGACTTATTGGGTCAATGGGTTGTTTATTGGGTCAAGGATTTACCATTTTGACCAAAGTCAACTTTTTGATCAAAAGATGACATATTGGAACAATGGGTTGGTCATTGGGTCAAAAATTGATCATTTTGACCAAAGTTGACTTTTGGTCAAAAGTTGACCTTTTGGGTCAATGAGGTGGTCATTATGTCAAATATTGATTTTTTTTTACCGAAATTTATTTTTTGGTGAAAAGTTGAACAATTGAGTCATTTGGTCAAAGATTGATCATTTTGACCAAAGTTGACTTTTTGGTCAAAAGTTTAGCAATTAGGTCAATCGGTAGGTCATTGAGTCAAGGACTGACCATTTTGACCAAACTTGACTTTTTGGTCAGAGTTGACTTATTGGGTCAATAATTAGTCATTCGGTCAAAAATTGATTATTTTGACCAAAATTGAATTTTTTGTCAAAAGTTGACCCATTTAGTCAGTGGCATGGTCATTGTGTCAGAAATTGACCATTTTGACCAAAGTTGACTTTTTGAACAAAAGATGACTTATTGGGTTGATGGCTTGGTCGTTGGGTCAAAAATTGACCATTTTGACCAAACTTGACTTTAGTTAAATATTGACCTCTTGGGTCAATGGATTGGTCATTGGGTAAAGGATTGACCAATTTGACCAAAGATAACTTTTTAGTCAAAAGTTGACTTATTGGGTCAATTTGTTGGTCATTGGGTCAGAAATTGACCATTTTGATCAAAGTTGACTTTTTGGTCAAAATTTGACCTGTTTGGTCAGTGGGTTTGTCATTGGGTCAAACTTGACCATTTTAACTAAAGCTAACATTTTGGTCAAAGTTGACATATTGGGTCAATGGGTGATCATTAGGTCTTTTTGACCAAAAATGACTTTTTGGTCAAAAGTTGACCTATTGGGTCAATGGGTATGTCATTGGTTCAAGGATTAACAATTTTTGCAAAAGATAACTTTTTGGTCAAAAGTTGACATATTGGGTCAATTGGTTGGTTATTGGGTGAAGGATTGACCATTTTGACCAAAGTAAACTTTTTGGTCAAAAGTGGACCTATTGGATCAATGGGTTGGTCATTGGGTCAGATATTAATCATTTTGACCAAAGTTGACTTTTGGTCAAAAGTTGACCTTTTGGGTCAATGGGGTGGTTATTAGGTCAAAAATTTATTTTTTTTGACTGAATTTGACTTTTTGGTAAAAATTTGTACTATTGAGTCATTGGGTCAAGGATTTATTATTTTGACCAATGTTGACTTTTTGGTCAAAAGTTTACCTATTTGGTCAATCGACAGGTCATTGGGTCAAGGATTGACCATTTTGACCAAAGTTGTCTTTTTGGTCAGAGATTAACTTATTGGGTCAATAATTGGTCATTAGGTCAAAATTTGATTATATTGACCAAAATTCAATTTATGGTCAAACGTTGACCTATAGGGTCAATGGGGTGGTCATTGTGTCAGAAATTGACCATTTTGACCAAAGTTGACATTTTAGTCAAAAGTTGCCCTGTTGGGTCAGGGGTTTGGTCATTGCGTCAGAAACTGTCCATTTTGAATAAACTTGACTTTTTGGTCAAAAGTTGACCTATTGGGACAATGGGTTGGTCATTAGGTCAATGATTGGCCATTTTGACCAAAGTTATGTTTTGGTCAGAGATTGACCTATTGGGTCAACGGGGTGGTCATTGGGTCAAAAATTGACCATTTCAACCAAAGTTGACCTTTTGGTCAAAAGTTGACCTATTGGGTCAATGAGATGGTGATTAGGTCAAAAATTGAATATTTTTGACCAAAATTGACTTTCTGTTCAAAACCTGACCTGTTGGGCCAATGGGTTGTCATTGGGTCAAGGATTGACATTTTAACCAAAGCTGACTTTTTGGACAAAAGCTGACCTATTTGGTCATTTGGTTGGTCATTGGGTCAAGGATTGATAATTTTAACGAAAGTTGACTTTTTGGTAAGAGATTTACTTATTGGGTCAATAATTGGTCATTAGGTCAAAAATTGACAATTTTGAGGAAAATAAACTTTTTGGTCAAATATTGACCTATTGGGTCTATGGGTTGGTCATTAGCCAGGGATTATTGCAATTTGGCCGAAGTTGACTTTTTGGTCAAAAATTTGACATATTGGGTCAATTTGTTAATCATTGGGTCAGAAATTGACCATTTTGATCAAAGTTGACTTTTAGGTCAAAGTTTGACATGTTGGGTCAATGAGTTTATCTTTGGGTCAAAGATTAACCATTTTGACCAAAGTTGACTTTTTAGTACGAGATTGACTTATTGGGCAATAATTGGTCATTAGGTAAAAACTTGACTACTTTGACCAAAATTGATTTTTTGGTCAAAAGTTGACCTATTGGGTAAATGGGTTGGTCATTAGGTCAAGGATTTATCATTTTAACCAAAGTTGGCTTCTTGGTTAAATGTTGACCAATGGTTCAATGGGTTGGTCATTGGTTTAGAATTTGAGCATTTTAACCAAAGTTGTCTTTTTGGTCAAATGTTAACCTATTGGGCCAATGGGTGGTCATTAGGTTAAAAATTCACTATTTTTACCAAAATTAAATTTTTAGCTAAAATTTGACCCATTGGATCAATGGGTATGTCTTTGATTCAAAATTGACCATTTTGACTAAAGTAGACTTTTTCATCAAAAGTTGACATATTGAGACAATTGGTTGATCATTGGGTCAAAGATTGACCATTTTGACTAAAGTGGACTTTTTGGTCAAAAGTTGACCTATTAGGTCATGGGTTGATCATTGTAGAGGATTGACCATTTTGACCAAAGTTGACTTTTTGATCTAAAGTTGACTTTTTGGTCAAAAGTTGACCTATTCGATCAATGGGTTGGTCATTGGGTCAGATATTGACCATTTTGACCAAAGTTGACTTTCGGTCAAAATTTAACCTTTGGGTCAATGGCGTGGTCAATAGGTCAAAAAATTGATTGTTTTACTTAAATTAACTTTTTGGTCTAAAGTTGTCATATTGTGTCATTGGGTCAATGATAAACCATTTTGACCAAAATTGCTTTTTGGTCAAAAGTTTACCTATTTAGTCATTTAGTTGGTCATTTGGTCAAGATTGGCCATTTTGACCAAAGTTAACTTTTAGTCGAAGATTGACTTATTAGATCGAAAATTTGTCGTAGGATTGGCAAGCGCATTTTGACCGAAATTGAATTTTTTGTCAAAAGTTGACCCATTCGATCAATGGGGAGGTCATTGGGTCATAAATTGAAGATTTTGACCAAAGTTAACTTTTTTGTCAAAAACTGACCTATTGGGTCAATGGGGTGGTCATTAAGTCAAAACTTGTCTATATTTACCAAAATTGACTTTTTGGTCAAAAGTTGACCTAATGGGTCAATGGGTTTTTCTTTGGGTCAAGGATTAACAATTTCAACTAAAGTTGACTTTTTGTTCGAAAGTTGATCAATTAAGTCAATGGGTTGGTCATTAGGGTCAAGGATTGGCCATTTTGACCAAAGTTGACTTTTTGGTCAGAGATTGACTTATTGGGTCAATGGGTGGGAATTAGGTCAAAAATTGACTATTTTGACAAAACTGACTTTTTGGTCAAATCTAGACCTATTGAGTCATTGGGTTAAGGATTAACCTTTATGTCCAAAGTTGACTTTTTGGTCAAAAGCTGACTTCTTGGGTTAATGATTTGGTCATTGGGTTAAGGATTGACCATTTTGACTAAAGTTGACTTTTTTGTCAGAGATTAACTTATTGGGTCAATAATTGGTCATTATGTCAAAAATTGACAATTTTGACAAAAAATTAATTTTTGATCAAAAGTTGACCTATTGGGTCATTGGGTCAGAAATTGGCCATTTTGACCCAAGTTGATTTTTTGGTCAAAAGTTGACTTATTGAGTCAAGGGTTTGCTCATGGGATGAAAAATTGGCCTATTGGGTTAATGTGTTGGTCATTAGGTCTTAGATTGACCATTTTGACCAAAGTTGACTTTTTGGTCAGAGATTGACTTATTTGGTCAATAATTGGTCATTAGGTCAAAAATTGACTTTTTTGACCTAAATTGAATTTTTGGTCGAAATTTAACCCATTGGGTCAACGGGGTGGTCATTGGGTCAGAAATTGACAATTTCGACCAAAGTTGATCTTCTGGTCAAAAGTTGACTTATTGGGTCAATGGGATGGTCATTAGGTAAATAATTGACAATTTTGACCAAAATTAAATTTTTGGTCAAAAGTTGACCTATTTAGTCAATGGTATGGCCATTGGGTCAAGGATTGATCATTTTGACCAAAGTTGACTTCTTGGTCAAATGTTGACATATTGGGTCAAAGGGTTGGTCATTGGGTCAAGGATTGACTATTTTGACCAAGTTGACTTTTTGGCAAGAGATTGACTTATTAGGTCAACAATTGGTCAGTAAAACAAAAATTGACTATTTTGATCAAAATTGACTTTTTTTGTCAAAAGTTGACCTTTTGGCTCAATGGGTGGTCATTGGGTCAAGGATTAACCATTTTGACGAAAGTTGACTTTTTGGTCAAAAGTTGACCTTTTGAGTCAATAGGTTGGTCATTGGGTCAGAAATTGATCATTTTTATCAAAGCTAACTTTTTGGTCAAAAGTTGACCTGTTGGGTAAATTGGGTGATCATTAGGTTAAAAATTACTATTTTGACCAAAAATGACTTTTTGGTCAAAAGTTGACCTCTTGGGTTAATGGGTATGTCATTGGTTCAAGGATTGACCATTTTGACTAAAGTTGACTTTTTGGTCAAAATTTGACATATTGGGTCAATTGGTTGGTCATTGCGTCAAGGATTAACCATTTTGACCAAAGTTGACTTTCTGGTCAAAAGTTGACTTACTGGGTTAATGGGTTGATCATTGGGTCAAGGATTGACCATTTTGATCAAAGTTAACTTTTTGAACAAAAGATGACGTATTGGATCATGGGTTGGTCATTGGGTCAGAAATTGATCATTTTGGCCAAAGTTGACTTTTGGTCAAAAGTTGACCTTTTG
The DNA here is from genome assembly GCA_022702705.1 of Papilionanthe hookeriana x Papilionanthe teres. Classification (NCBI taxonomy): domain Eukaryota; kingdom Viridiplantae; phylum Streptophyta; class Magnoliopsida; order Asparagales; family Orchidaceae; genus Papilionanthe; species Papilionanthe hookeriana x Papilionanthe teres. Next base: position 942 of record JAKZJZ010002970.1, on the reverse strand, counting down.
GATCAATGGGGTGGTCATTAGGTCAAATATTGATTTTTTTGACCAAAATTGATTTTTTGGTCAAAAGTTGAACTATTGAGTCATTTGGTCAAGGATTGATCATTTTGACCAAAGTTGACTTTTTGGTCAAAAGTTTACCAATTTGGTCAATCGGTAGGTCATTGAGTCAAGGACTGACCATTTTGACCAAACTTGACTTTTTGGTCAGAGTTGACTTATTGGGTCAATAATTAGTCATTCAGTCAAAAATTGATTATTTTGACCAAAATTAAATTTTTTGTCAAAAGTTGACCCATTAAGTCAGTGGCGTGGTCATTGTGTCAGAAATTGACAATTTTGACCAAAGTTGACTTTTTGAACAAAAGATGACCTATTGGGTTGATGACTTAGTTATTGGGTCAAAAATTGTCCATTTTGACCAAACTTGACTTTAGTTAAATATTGACCTCTTAGGTCAATGGATTGGTCATTGGGTCAAGGATTGACAAATTTGACCAAAGATAACTTTTTAGACAAAAGTTGACATATTTTGTCAATTTGTTGGTCATTGGGTCAGAATTGACCATTTTGATCGAAGTTGACTTTTTGGTCAAAAGTTGACTTATTAAGTCAATGGATTTGTCATTGGGTCAAACATGACCATTTTAACCAAAGCTAACTTTTTGGTCAAAAGTTAACCTATTGGGTCAATGGGTGATCATTAGGTCTTTTTGACCAAAAATGACTTTTTGGTCAAAAGTTGACCTATTGGGTCAATGGGTATGTCATTGGTTCAAGGATTAACAATTTTGACTAAAGTTGACTTTTTGGTCAAAAGTTGACATATTAGGTCAATTGGTTGGTCATTAGGTCAAGGATTGACCATTTTGACCAAAGTTAACTTTTTGGTCAAAAGTTGACCTATTGGATCAATGGGTTGGTCATTGGATCAGATATTAATCA
>JAKZJZ010000297.1:0-56897 GCA_022702705.1 Papilionanthe hookeriana x Papilionanthe teres | reverse complement strand
AAGTCAAAACCTCTTTGAAACACTCCCATAAATATTTCTCAACATTAATTTTACATCAATTTCAACCCTAGCCCAACATTGGCCCAAGTTAGCCCAATTTGACCTACATAGGCTCACTTACCAAATAAACCCAAATTCAAACCAATTCAACTCCAAATCACACCAAATTGACTCCAAGCCCTTCATAGAACATCCCTAAACCAATTATGACATTTATTTGACAAGGTCCTTCACAAAATCTTTACCCAAATGCCCATCCTAAAATTAAAAAGCCAATTTCCCCTTAAACTTTCCTAAAAGCCCACTTCTTTCAAATTCAAAAGCCCAAATTCATCCAAAGCCCACATGGTACTTCCCCTCATCATCCATTTAATCAAAATTGTCCCTAAGTTCCAAAGTCATCAATTAAACAATTCCAAATCAAGCCCCATACAAATTCCCATCAAAATATCAAAATTTTCTTAAATCCTTTTTTATGAAATTGACCCAAGCTTTTCCCAAGCCAAAGATGAGCCATGAAGCCATGCATGAGCCACATGGAAGCCATGAGAACCTCTTTACATGTCACCATGCCATTTTGGGCAAAAGGAGGAGACTCTTTCCTTAATTCCTAAAAGTGATTAACCACTCCCATGATTCCACTAAATCTTGCTTAAGCTTAATCGTACTTGGATGGTGACCATTCCCCACCGATTAAGCCGACCTAAATCACTTTCTATTCAACCTAAACAAAGCCTTGGGTGGTGCACCTAGCCCAAATGGATGGGTCGACCAATTTCAAGCCAAAGTGGCCTCTCCCCCATACCATTTTAATCCAAACACTTTACACATGTCCAAGCCCAATCGACTTCACCATTGCCAAGCCCCGACCTCCCCGGTCAAGATGGTGACCCATGCCTCGCCGGCCGACCACACCGGCCGCCGAAAACGCCATGGCCGAGACACGGGGAGGAGCCAAACCTTGGAATTCCACCTCGCCGAGCCGTCCCATGCTCAATGGCCACCATAGCCGTTCGTCCCATGCCCAGAGCAGCCCGATCCCAACCCTCGCCATCCCCGTGAGGCTCTCCAGCCACCTCTATTTAAACCCGACCCCCTCACGGCCATGAAAGGAGAGTTGCACAAACCTTGCCGAAACTCCGCCAAAATTGTTCCGCACCCTTCTCCACCCTTAGAGCAGCTTGATCCCCGGTGTCAATTTGCCCTAATCCCCATCGATAAAACTCAATTTCCCAACCGAAATTCCACCCAAAACCAGGACACTTCTCCACAGACGAGCCAATCCCCAAATTGATTGGTTCTACACCTTCACTGTACCAAGGGAAGGTGTCCACCAAGCAAAAGCCCCATCTCCAGAGCCACCTGAGCTGCTCAGCCTCCAAGCTTTGTGATCGGCCGTGGTCGAAGTCCAACCTGGACAATCCACTGCACCGCGAGACTTCATCCGGAGCTTGCTAGATCCAATCGAAGGTGCAACAACTCTCGCATCGAAGCCACACTTCTCCGAGCAAAGGTATGAGCTAATTCTTCATCCCGAGCTTCCGGAGATTCTCCATTTCAAATGCTTTAATTTCAATGCATGATAACCGTATAGATGTGTTCGTCTCTTCAAGACGAATCCATAGAAGCATAAGAACATGAAAATCCATCGAGTATCGAGCGAGATATTAGTGGATTTAGTGTGGACGGCTCTCAGGCGAGGACACTTGGGGACGATGAACGGATGCCGTCCATTTAATACACGCGCGTGACGGACGGCCAGATCGCGCCGGATGAGGAGATCGAACGATACGACGGGCCCCGGACGGCCGACTCGGATGGCGGCGCCCAATCACGACGCGACACGTACCCCTTCGGAGTCGCCGATGTTTCACTGGCGCCGCGTGGATAAGTAGATAAATAGGGTATTTAATGTATTTATTAAATATCGAAACTTTAAAAATTCATAACTTTGTGTAGGAAAATCGAAAAATAAAATAAAAATACCCTCTCGCTCAGTGAACGAGGAGAATAATGTGGAAAAGAAATCATTTAATTTCATCAAGTATTTTATTTTTTATAATTTATTTACTCTCTGCATACATTTAATTCTCCATGCATGTATACAATTCACCATGGCATGAGACCATGTGGCTTTGAAGCCTCTGAATTTGGGAACATTCCCCGAATTTTCCAAAGTCGAGGTCATCCCTATGAAGAGTTATTGATTTTTCAAATTCATGTCACTGTTTTGAGTATTTTAATTCCAATAAATAGCATGTTGTGAAATAAATTCTAGGAAAATTTGGTGATGTTCCTTATGACTCAGAGAACCCTAGGAAAAATAGGTTTTGAAAGTTAGTTCATTTTAGACAACCCTAATCGGCTTAAACACTCAAAATAGGTCTCTAATTAATTAGAGCTAACCATACATCAAATTGACTTCAAATCAATTCTCCATTGACCTTTAGGGTCAGAAGAACCCACCATAAAAATTTGAGGTCAATCGGACTTAGTTAGCCCTATTAATTGGGTCGATTAAGCCATTTAGTCATTTTAAACTTTAAAAATTCATAACTTTCAAAATATCTTTCAAAAATTCACCAAATTGGTTTTGGAACCTCTCTGATATCAGGGGAATTTAAGAAAATTAAAATTTCAATTTTCTAAAAAAGTTGATTTTTAATATTATTTTAATATTTTTAATAATTAAAAAATAATAAAAATCACAAAAATAATAAAATTCACCAAAATGTCACATTTTGAATTTTAATCACTTAGGAACAAACCCCATATTTTTCTTAGACCTATTTGGTGAGATATTAATTTTTAAAGCTCTAGGGTAATTTTGAAATTAAAAAAATGTATTTTCTAGCATTTTCACTAAAATAATTATAATAAATCATAGAAAAATTACAAAATTACAAAATTTGCTTCTCTGATTTCCTTGATATCAGAGAGATTTTTGAAAAACATAAAATTCATTTTTTAACATTTATTTTATTTTTAAATTAATTAACACTCCAGAACTTAAAATATTTATAATAAAAATAATATAATTCAAAAAATCACCAAAATTGGTCCAAGTGGTCCCCTGGTCATTAGGAATGTCCCCTAATTTTCTTAAGGACAGAAACTTTCCCTTGGTCATGTTATTAAATTTTCCTCGGAAATCTCTATTTTCTACCAAAAATAATTATATAAATAAATTAAATACAGAAAAATCACATTTTCTCCTCTCATGTCTTTATTGACATATGAGTGAAGTCACATAAAAATTTCAAGTTCATTTGAGTTCAATTTAGTGAGTTATGAAATTATTAAGCTTAAAGGGTAAAGTGGTAATTAAATTTTTTTTTAATCCTTAATTAAAACTTTAGGTTTAATAAAAAATTAACAAGTAAAATATTTGATCCTAATCTGATTTGGATGATTGAAATTTAATAATTGAAGGGTAGAAACCCATTAAGCAATTTAAAATGATTAAACTTTAATTAAATAATCGATTAAATTTGGAAGAATAATAAAATCGAATTATTAAAATAAGGATATTATTAGGAAGAGATTTATTCTTTAATTTAAAAATCCCTAAATTAATCGTTTCATTAGTGTTTAATTCCTAATTAAAATGATAATTCAAATTTAAAATATTAAAAGACTTAATCATTAAACTAAAATTAAATTATCGAACTCTTTTAAAATTTTAATTAAAATTAAAATGAATAAAATTGAATTAAAAAAATTAAATTAAATCAAATTAAATCAAATTAAAAATTAAATTAAAAATTAAATTAAATTAAAAATTAAATTAAATTAAATTAAATTAAATTAAAAATTAAATTAAATTAAATAAATTAAATTAAATTAAATTAAATTAAATTAAATCAAATTAAATAAAAAAATTTTAATTAAATTAAATCAAATTAATTCAATGTAACATCAAATTAAACTAAATTGAATTAAATTGAATTAAATTAAATTAAATTAAATTAAATTAAATTGAATTAAGTTGAATTAAATAACATCACCTAAGACATAAAGAAATAAGCCTAAAATAACTTCAACACTATTCCAAATTTAAACCCTTCAATCAAATTAAGCTAAATCACAAACCATTCAACACCAATTTACCCTCAAAAGCTTTAGTTATCATAACTCCTAAACAGTAATATTAAATGAAATGTTACTTCACTTATAGTGACATTCAAATATCCTAGTTCACCGAGCAAGTTAACAAAACTTGAAAACCTCGGACGATCGATTCATTTACATAATTAAATTCATTTGGACATAAAATAATCCTAGAAATATTGGAAAGATGTTTAAGATTCTTCTTAAGCACTTCCTCAATATGATAGGATATTTATAAGAACAATTGAACTTAATTGTTCTTTGATGAAGAAAATCGTCTTCAAATCAAAAACACAAGGAACCTAAACGTCATAGGAAATGACTAGCTATAGGATTGGGAATTTGGTAGAAAACCATAACCCTTACCTTAGCTTTTACCTAGGAACTTGCTTAAATGTTCTAATCGTGTTTTAAGTGCAACTCGGAATGACGGGAAGACCCTCCGTGTACGCTTTTATTTTATCGCAATTTACTTTCCCGCAATTTACTTTCGCAATTTATTTTATCGCAAATGCACTTTACTTTTCTTGCATGATAAAACAACCGTTGCATGAAAACCCACACCTTTAGGATAGTCCCATAAACCGAAACCAAAACTAAGTTAAAAGTCATCGCAAGATAAAATTCACCGCCACAACATTTCAAAATATAAAGCAACTCAAAATTTAATCACAAACGGAACACAAAACTACAATTACAACCGAATTAAAATGTCCCGTCGGATGATCGGGAATACCTCGGATGATGTAACCTACGTGTTGCTAACGGGATTTCCCACGGCCTAAATGAAAGTGTGGAACTCATTCAACTGAGTTTAGCAAATTCATCCGGACTAAGTGAATCCGATAAAAATAATGATGCCGAAGGATGGAACCGCGGGATCTTAACCGTGTTGTTATAATCAACTTTAAGATTTGTTTTAATTAAAACACAAAAAAAACACTTGGAAATTAAGGCTTCTCTAAACCAAAACACTTTTCTCATCCCCCGATTTATGATTTCTAAAACTAAACCTCTCGCAACAACAAGGAGCTCTGAGCATGGTGGGCAAGCACGGCCATCGTCGTCGCAGAAACTCGAACCCACTTCACAGAAACTTTCCTAGAATTAAACAACAAAGCCATAGGACTTCGAGGTAGTTCGCCTAGTGCAACATAAATCCTCAACTCTTCGTTGAGCATTTGCATCGCAAATTAAGCCCTAACCGGTCTTAGGAATCCGAGGTAGTCGTCCGATACGACATAAACCCTCATATCTTCCAAAGCTATTCGTATGATTCTATCATATAAATATAAGCCCTAATTAATTAAAATCGGCAAGATTAAAACATTAAATAAACATTAGGACTTTCCTAAATCCAAGCCAAACAATAGGATAGTCGGAGATTATCGAAGTTCACTTCGAATCCGTAATTTCTCCTACTTTTCTTCCTTTCGAATTCCCAAAATAAAATGTTCCAAACTCGATCCATTCCCTATCGAGATTCAAAATTCAATTCTTTCGAAAACTTAAACTTCAAATTCTCGAGAGCAGAATTATCGATTATTATCGAGAGTTTTCTTAGGTGATTCCCGTCACTTAAGATGTAATTAACTATGGGGCTCGCCTCATATGGAATTTTAAAGAACCTGTGTAATATAAACCCCGCTTAATTCATTTATATTAAGCGAGGGAATTTGTCGGCTTATAAAACTGGTTCGCGTACCAAACGGATGTCACAAATCTTCTAGTTTATTTAACCGAGCCCCACCATCAAGCGCTGTGTCTATCCTTAGGGATAGATACACGGCTTGTGATGCGGTGCTCGTTTATATAAACTATTCGGGATGCGAGATCGGCTTGATTTCATATCTTAAAATCTTCAAATTTAAAATTATTTTCAAAATCAAATACTACTTTCTAAATTATATCTATATTTAAATTAAATTTAAAATTCGCCGACAACTTCTGTAGGCGACCCCTTTTAAAAAAAATACAACACTCAACCTAAAAATATGCCGACAACTTCTGGCGACTCCGCTGGGGACAATTCATCTCTCCATTCTAATCGACAACTTCGCTTTCAAAAATCGGTAGTGCATCCATGTCCCTTATGGATCAAACTACTCCTTCTTTCCGTTGGGATACTATGTTCATTTCTACCTCGAACAAGTATAACCAACATTCTCTCGGATTTAGGAGCCACCTGTTTAGACACCCCTAAACAGAGAGGTTCCGAGATCCTTTTACCTCATTTCCGAGGTGGGGTGGACCCCCAATAAGTGTTAGCTTAGGAGTGATCCTTCGAGTCGAGAAGTCTTGCTTAAGACTCTCTTTTCCTTTCCAACTCCGATTCGCATTCCTTACCTTCTCTACACCTTCGAACACTCCGTTCTAAATAAACAAACCCTCTAATAAGTGATTCTTTTAATAAGTGATTCCTTCTTATAAATACATGAACAAGAATGAGTTCGGACTCTTTTCAATTCCTTTCTTTTCGTCCTAAAGAAAAGAAGCATAACTCGGGACCGACAACCGTAATCTACCCCGCGAAATGGAAGCCCCGAAACCGATTTTCTCTTTTACCAATGGACTCGGACTTCGCCGTCTATAAGGATGAGCCGCCCGACAATGGAATCATCCGATTTGGACAAGGATTTGAAAACACGAACGTCAAGATCACCGACGTCTCCCTCTTTGCACCGACAAACAAGGTATCCGAAGCCGAGGAGCCGCCGCTCGAGTTCAACCTCAGGTCGACCCAAGAATTCCCTCCTCCGCAAAGGATCCCGACTAAGAGGAATACCGCCGTCCGCAGGAGGATCGTTCTTACTACCCCCACTCGGTCTAGTTGTTTCGCACCTACCCCAACTTTTGCCAAATCAAAGGGGAAAGAAATCCGTAATTATGATGGACCCGTTACCGTGGAGGGTACAGCATCTTCTCGTAAGACCTTCGTTTTCGAAATCGGGTCCAGCTTCAAAGATTCCGTCACCGACGAGGACCCAAAGAAGAAACAAGTAGAAGGATCGCTAGAGAGGCCGTAGCCGCCGAAATTGCTTTCCTAGAGGAAATTCCAGAATCGCCGTAATATACACCGCCGCTCGAATACATACCACTCTTGGGAGGAAGCGTGTTTCATCCCCTCTCCGCCGCAGAAGATGAAGAAAATATTCGCAAGATTGCCGCCACATTACCACGTACCCCGCATATTACAACGATAGCCGCAAGAAAAGAACTAGAACTACGCCGTTTGCTCGACCGCAAACTTTGGTAGAAAAGTTAGCAAAGAAGGAAAACCGCCCCGTATCGGAAATTCTACGAAGGATGTGGCGGGTGCCGGCCAAATCCCGTCTCGGGCCCCGAGTAGAACCCGCCATCATGACGAAAAGCCAAGTAAAAGAATGAAGGCTAGTCCGCCCGTTGTCGTCTCGAGATTACAAATTAGTGGAGGATACCACCTTCCAAGCATTTGGCCGACGCACCATCCGGTCCTAGACCTTCCGCTATTAGAAGGATGGTATGGCGTCCCACTACCGGGCAAGCTGAGATCGAAACAAGCAGCTTCGAGAAAGAAAGTCTCGCCAGAGACTCGAATCCGAAGAAAGTGCTACCGCGATGAAGGGGACTCGTGAGAAGGGGACCCGGCAGCTATCGCACGACAACCACAAAGACACACGTAAAGCCCCGCTAGAAGATGCCATGGAAAAGCTGAGAACCGATATCCGACGATCGGCAAAAGAAAGAGAAGAAAAGTTCGGAGACGAGATCGATTCATCGGAATTCTTGGACGACGAATACGCGAAATCAACATGGTCGAGACACGAGCTTCATCGCCTCGCAAGGTGCTCCTGCAGCCGCGAAAGAGAGGAGCCGAACCGATGAGAAGGCGCCTCGGGAGAAAGACGACACGATCGCTCAAATGGCGAAGAGGATGGAAGAGATGGCCGTAGCTCGGCCACTCTCCGCAGTCAAGTACAACCACATGCAGAGACACCCCCGCAGGTCATTCACATCGTAGACGGAGGAAAGGAGATTACGTCCGTCAATGGGGATGATCACCGAAAAGGATACAACACAAAGTATGATTCCCGAAAAGGATATCAAGAACTCGGTGGAACAACAGGTGCGAGAAGCCTTAGCACAATCGAAGAGCGGGACATCCATTCGGACGGTAGACCTTACCCGTAAGAATTCGACGCCGTCCAATACCCGAAAGGCTTCGTACCACCTCTCGTTCAAGACCTTCGACGGAACCGGGAACCCCCGACAAGCATGTGGCACACTTTCGTGCCGCTTGTTGCAATGCCGGCGGGAGCGATGCATTACTCTTCCGACAGCTCGTCGCCAGTCCGTCGTGAATCGCCTTCGACCGGTATGCGTAATTACCAAATGGTTCGGTGAAGACGTTCTCGCAGCTAGAGAACCTCTTCATCAAGCGATTTGTCGGTGCTCCGCACCACATCACTATAGGTGATTTAGTGGTAGAGAAGCGTAAGCCGAATGAAACCTTGGTGGATTACATACTTCGATGGAGGAACTTAAGCATGAAGTGTGAGCCACGCTTACAAGAACGAAGATGCAGTCGGCATTTTACTAAAAAGCATCCATGGCCCGATAGCACTTTTCCTCAAGGGATTCACTATTAAGACTTTTGAGAAGTTGTTAAGCAAGGCCGGAAGCTTGCAAGAAGAGGCGAAGCAATTAAGTTTCGCCGACAAGACGGACAAACAAAAGCCCAGTAAAGACTTTTGAAAAGAAATCCGGGATCGTTGCAGCAGCTGACAAAGGCAAGCAACCGATGCAAATACCACCGTAACGGCCGCAACAACCACAACAGAATTACCAAGCAACCTCGGCCCAGCTATCACGTCATCTCCGCAAAGATGAACAACCACCTCGTCCGCAACGTACATTAAGGGAGCTTTTGAGCAGAGAATATCCGTTCAAGAATGAAGCAAGTGCCGAAAATGTTCCGTAGTCCGATGAAGACTCCGCATTTCCAACTGCCGCAGCCTAAAAGACCGTGAGGAAGTCAACAAGAAAGGTGATCCCAACTTTCGCTCTTACCACCGGATGCTCGGGCATAAGATAGAAGAATGCATTACCTTCAAAAGTTGGCTCAATGACAACCTTCGGAAAGGGAATATAACGATCCCGAAGGAGTACATGAAGGAACCCCGTAAAGGAGGTTCCGTCAATGTTGTCTCGATCGATCCCATCATTCCGATAGATCCCTATACGACCGACGATGGATGGACTACCGCTCGGACGAGGTCTTCGAAAAGATTTTAGACAAAGATCCAAACCGCTTCTGTGCGAGCTTCAATCTCGTAGTTTGAAACCCGTTAAGCCGTACTCATCACTTGCGATGAAGAACCACCTCAACAGGAGACGATCGAAGAGAAGAAGAAAATTGACGAAGAAGAGAAGACCGAGGCACCTAAGGCTGACTAGGGGCCGCTTATCCTAGGATAGTTGCTTCCGATTCAAGGGAGAAATCCCTCGAACCTCCGACTCGTATGATTATCCGCTCCACTCCGGTGGGATCTTATAATGATGAGGGTTACGGCGTTGGCTACGTTTTGACTGTTTCTAACGATTACGTAACTAGCGACAATCAACCTAATCCGGATATCGATTTCGATACCAACGACAATTCTTAAATCATACACGATCTCGACGAGCAAAATAACGAAGAAGACATCCATCAAGGAGGCTACGAGAGTTCAACAAGCAACGAATCTATCTCGCGAGTTTCGAGGAGCTCCAATACGATAGAGTTAGAGCCTTCGCACTCGAAGCTAATCCGGAAGAGCCCGTCATTCCGATTCAAGAAGAGACACCGGCAAGCTCAACAATGGATTCAGAGGAAATTACAGAAGTCAACTTAAGAAGTGGAAAAGTTCTACCTCCGAGAATGAGTCCAAAGGACAAAGGAAAGCAGGTGGTTGTTCAAGAAGAACCAACCCCGGCAGAAGAAATACCCATTCGAGAAAAAAACGAGGCACATGAAAACAAAGTGGATTACAACGTGCTAGCCCATCTTAGGAAACTACCAGCCAAACTGAGCATCTACGACGCTCTCATCTTATCAAAAGAAATGAGAGAAGCTCTGATCAAGGCCTTACTTCGATCCGAAATTTGCTTAGCTCAAATGGCCGGAGATTCCTTAGATGAGGTTTGCTCGTTAAAGGAACAACGAGGTGTTACCTTCACTGACAATGACCTACTACTTGGAATGACAGACCACAACCGACCATCGTACATTTCAGCTACAATCGGGAAGTTTACGCTCTCCGCAGTATTGGTGGATCCAGGAGCATCAATCAATATAATGAATCTTCGAACGCTAAAGCATACTTGGAAATTGATGCTCGCGAGCTCGAGGCGGACAAAATGTTATTAAGAGGATTCAACCGTAAAGGAGAAAGAGCCCTCGCTCAATAACACCGTTAATGAAGACCGGTGACTTAGCAAAGACAACCGCGAAATTTCACATAATTGATTCGAAACGTCGTTCAACACTCTACTCGGGCCGACCATGGATACATGAAAACAGGATGGTACCATCATCTCTACATCAATGCATTAAATACTACGACGGAGGGGAACAGCGTATTAAAGGTGACTTACAACCGTTCTCCGTACATGAAATCGGAATCCATGAAGATGCAGACTTATTATGCACCCCCGAAGAAAACAAGTCTTCTCAGAGATACCATAACAAATGAAGCAAAGGAAATTTGGGACAACGAAGAACTCGAAGTTCTAGTCCAACAAGCCACTCACCACTCCCTTACGGCGAGATGGTGAAGGTTTCTCCACAACCCGCATCCGAGGTCGAGGCCGGGACGAGGTCGTGGTAGAGACGTTAGGACGATCGGACGAGAGGAAACCGACCATCAATGTCGATCGGGAAGATACTTCGAAGAAGAAAAAGAAATCAAACAAGAAGCAACGACAATAAGTCGGAAGAAGCCGCAATTCGAATCCCTCTCGAAGATGAGAAGAATGAAGAATACAAATCAATGTACGAGAAGATTAACCACTACGTACATACTATGACCCTAACTCCGATCCATTCTAATAAGATCGAGGGTATGGAGGTCAAAGAGGTACGTAGCGGTGGTGCAAAGCCCATCAAATTCTACCGTGGTGCTCCTTCCTCCAAAACTCGAAAATAATGTACAACTCGAAGATGCTACTTCATCGAATTAATGGAATTGCCTTTCGAGTGGTACTCTCCCCGTGTTCAAAATTTAATTCAGCCGTGGTTTCTTACCTCGACAATGGACAAAAGGTCAATCACAACATTTCGAAAATTTATGGAATAACTCCGTGTCGACCTCATTTTCGATGAGGTCTTCTCTTCTTCTCTTTAAGTACTTAGGATCTAGCCTTAAGCTTTTCCTTTCGACTATCTTAGAGGACTAGAATCGGGACCCACCTTTTAGAAATTCAAACCACTTCTTAACTCCCCGCAAACTCCACAAACTTGACTATAGACCCCTAATCACCTATGAGGGTTGAAATCAAATGTGGAAGTTTAAAGGATGAGTTCCTATGGGACTCTTCGCCTCAGATCGCCCTGGCGGCTCCGGTCCGGTGAAGGGCTGACTTACACATACACTACACCTATGCACTACACTTTCACACACCTCCTAAAACACACCCTTACCCAACTTAACTTCCCGACTCATGTAGGTGATTCACATGGATGGTCCTTAACCCCTAAGCCCTGCGCAAGAGGTTAGGAACAACACGATGAATGCCTCAAATGAGTCCCTTCATGGCTCATGTGGGCTTCGATATGGCTTCATGGCTCAACAAAAATGATTTCATTTCACTTACATCCACCCAATCTTCAGTTTTCCAAATTTTCAATTTTTGACCCCCCGGGACCCAACACCCGCCAACCTACCCAAAGCCCTGAATAGCCCAAATTTCTCAAAAATTTCCAAATTACCCAAAATTCTCCAAAATCAATCCCAAACATTTCCACATCACTCAAACTGATCATCCATATCCAAAAATATCGAAAATTCCAAAAATACCCCCCAATACCTTCCAAATACCCAAAATACCCTTTTTAACCCAAAAATCTAAAAATTCAGAAAATTCCCAGAAAATTCCAGAAAATCCCAAATATTCCCAATTTCATTTTATTCAACTATACCATGGGCCAATTTTGTCAATTTACCCCACTTTTATCAAAACCCCCAATTTGACCCATTTTAACCCAAAGTAAACCCAATGTCAAACCAAATCTACCCAATTGACCCCAATTTTGGTCCAATTCAATTCTAAACTTCAATTCAACATCCCCAACACCAATCTAGACCAAATACAAGCCCAATTTGATTGGCATTGGGATCCAATTTCACTTTTGGCCTTAAAGCCCAATTTGGACCTATGACCCAAACCTAACCCAAACTCACCCAATTCAACTCCAATTAACCCCAAATCTTTTCTAAACCTTCCTTAACATCCCCATAAACAAAACACTAACATGATTTGCCCAGGATTTTGATCCAAACCCCACTCAAATTCAACCCAAAATCAAAAAACCCAATTTCGACCTAAACTTAAACCTAGCCCAAATGAGCCCAAATCCCAAAATCAAAACCTAACCAAAGCCAAAACCTCTTTGAAACACTCCCATAAACATTTCCCAACATTAATTTTACATCAATTTCAACTCTAGCCCAACTTTGGCCCATGGTAGCCCATTTTGCCCACCTTAGCCTCCTTACCAATTAAACCCAAATTCAAACCAATTCAAACCCAAATCACCTCAAACTTGTTTCAAACCACTCATGAAGCATCCCTAAACCAAACTCAACAATTATTTGGCCCAAGCCTTTACCAAAATCTCATCCCAAAATCCATTTTAAATTTAAAAAGCCCACTTCCCTAAACCTCCCTAAAAGCCCATTTCCACTAAATATAAAAGCCCAAATTTGGCCCTAAAGCCCACATGACATTTCCATTTGCCATCCATTTAATCAAAGCCATTCCCTAAGTTATAATTCCATCATCAAACAATTCCAAATCAAGCCCCATACAAATTCACACCAAAATATCCAAAATTCTTAAAACCCATTTTTATGAAATCGACTCAACCTTTTCCCAAGCCAAATGGAGCCATGGAGCCATGCACAAGCCATATGCAAGCCATGAGAGCCTCTTTACATGTCACCATGCCATTTTGGGCAAAAGGAGGAGGCTCTTTCCTTAATTCCTAAAGGTGATTAACCACTCCCATGATTCCCCTTAACCATGCTTATGCCTAATCGTGCTTGGATGGTGACTCGACCCTACCGATTATGCCGAGCCAAATCACTTTTCCCTCAGCCAAAACCAAGCCTTGGGTGGTGCACCTAGCCCAAGTGGAGGGGTTGACCAATTTGAGCCAAAATAAGCCCTCTCCCATTCCATTCTAATCCAAGCCTTTTACACATGGCATTTGCCAACTGATTGCACCAAGTCCCACCCCGACCCACCCGACTCCGAGGGTGACCCATGCTCGGCCGGCCGGCCACCCGCCGCCGGAAAACACCATGCCCGAAACCTCGGGAGAAGCCAAGCTTTGAAATTCCATCCCGCCGAGCCGCCCCACTCCAAATGGATAGCATGGTCGTTCTTCCCTCGACCTAAGCAACTGATCCCAACCATTAAACCCCCGGGAGAGCCTCCACCATGCCTATTTAAACACCACCCCTCACGGCCATGAGAAGAGAGTTGCAAAACCTTGCCAAAACTCCGCCAAAATTGTTCCGTACCCCTCCTCATACACAGAGCACTCGATCCCCAGTGAGATCCCCCCGCCATTTCTTCTCTCGCGAGCTCAATTTCGCAGTCGAAATCCAAGCCCAAAACCGAGACACTCCTCCACAGCTGAGCCAATCCCCAAATCGATTGTCTCTACATCTTCACCGGACCAAGGAAGGTGTCCACCAGCAAAAGCCCCATCTCCGAGCCACCCGCTTGCTCAGCACTCCAAGCTTTGTGATCACCGTGGTCGAAGTCCAACCTGCGACAATTCACTGCACCGAGAGACTTCATCCGGAGCTTGCTAGATCCGACCGAAGGTGCAACAACTCTCGCATCGAAGCTTCACTTCTCCGAGCAAAGGTATGAACTCATTCTTCTTCCCGAGCTTACGGAGATTCTCCATTTCATTCGAGTAAATTTCAATGCATGTTTACCGTATGGATGTGTTCGTCTCTTCAAGACGAATCCATAGAGCATAAGAACACGAAAATCCATCGAGAATCGAGCGAGAAATTAGGGTTAGAAGGTTGACGGTCACGGTGCACACCGGCCGTAGACGATGACCAGGAGCCGTTGGATCGTGCGTGTATCGAGCGGACGGATCGATTGCGCCGACCGCAGAACGTTACGCGAACCGGCGGGTCCCGGACGGGCCGACTCGGATGGCGGCGCCCAATCGCGCGCGCGACACGTACCGCTTCGGAGAGGCTAAGGATGCGCCGGCGCCGCGTGGATAAGTAGAAAATTAGGGGTATTTTCTATTTATTTAATTCCCTAAACTTGGAAAATTCATAACTTTGTGTAGAAAAATCGAAAAATAAAAGAAAAATACCCTCTCGCTCAGTGAACGCAGGAGAATAATGTGGAAAAGAAATCATTTAATTTCATCAATTATTTTATTTTTAGTAATTTATTTACTCTCTGCATACATTTAATTCTCCATGCATTCATACAATTCACCATGGCATGAAACCATAGGGCTTTTAAGCCTCGAATTTGGGAACATTCCCCGAATTTTCCAA
The DNA here is from genome assembly GCA_022702705.1 of Papilionanthe hookeriana x Papilionanthe teres. NCBI lineage: Eukaryota > Viridiplantae > Streptophyta > Magnoliopsida > Asparagales > Orchidaceae > Papilionanthe > Papilionanthe hookeriana x Papilionanthe teres. The sequence continues at coordinate 42,009 of JAKZJZ010000297.1, read as the reverse complement.
AGTCGAGGCCATCCCTATGAAAAGTTATTGATTTTTCAAATGCATGTTGCTATTTTAAGTATTTTAATTCCAAAAATTAGCATGTTGTGAAATAAATTCTAGGAAAATTTGGTGATGTTCCTTATGACCAGAGAACCCTAGGAAAATAGGATTCGAGTTAATTCACTCGTATTAACCCTAATCGGCTTAAATACCCAAAATAGATCTCTAATTAATTAGAGTTAACCATAGATCAAATTGACTTGAAATCAATTCTCCACTGACCTTTAGGATCAGAGGAACCCATCATAAAAATTTGAGGTCAATTGGACTTGGTTAGCCCTACTAATCGGGTTGATTAAGCCACTTAGCCATTTTAAACTTTAAAAAATTCATAACTTTCAAAATATCTTTCAAAAATTCACCAAATTGGTTTTGGAGTCTCTCTGATATCAGGGGAGTTTAAGAAAATTAAAATTTCAATTTTCTAAAAAAGTTGATTTTTAATATTATTTTAATATTTTAATAATTAAAAAATAATAAAAATCACAAAAATAATAAAATTCACCAAAATGTCATATTTTGAATTTTAATCACTTAGGAACAAGTCCCATATTTTTCCTAGGTCTATTTAGTGAGATATTAATTTTTAAAGCTCTAGGGTAATTTTAAAATTAAAAAATGTATTTTCTAGCATTTTCACCAAAATAATTATAATAAATCAAAGAAAAATCAGAAAATTGTAAAGTTTGGTTCTCTGGAATCCTTGATATCAGAGAGAATTTTAAAAATTATAAAATTTATTTTTCAACATTTATTTTATTTTTAAATTAATTAATACTCCAGAACTTAAAATAATTCTAATAAATAAAATATAATTCAAAAAATTACAAAATTTGGTCCAAGTGGTCCTCTGGTCATTAGGAATGTCCCCTAATTTTCTTAAGGATAGAAACTTTCCATTGGTCATATTATTGAATTTTCCTTGGAAATTTCTATTTTCTACAAAAAAAATAATTATATAAATAAATTAAATACAGAAAAATCACATTTTCTCCTCTCATGTCTTCATTGACACATAAGTGAAGTCACATAAAAATTTCAAGTTCATTTGAGTTCAATTTAGTGAGTTATGAAATTATTAGAGCTTAAAGGGCAAAATGGTAATTAAAATTTTAATCCTTAATTAAGACTTTAGGTTTAATAAAAATTAAAAAGTAAAATATTTGATCCTAATCTGATTTGGATGATTGAAATTTAAATAATTAAAGGGTAGAAACCCATTAAGCAATTTAAAATGATTAAACTTTAATTAAATAATTAATTGAATTTGGAAGAATAATAAATTTGGAATTATTAAAATAGGGATATTATTAGGAAGAGATTTATTCTTTAATTTAAAAATCCCTAAATTAATCATCTCATTAATATTCAACTCTTAATTAAAGTGATAACTCAAATTTAAAATATTAAAAGACTTAATCATTAAACTAAAATTAAATCATTAAACTCTTTCAAAAATTTCAATTAAATTAAATTAAATTAAGATTAAAAGTTGAATTAAATTAAATTAAAATTAAATTAAATTAAATAAACAAATTAAATTAAATTAAATAAATAAAATTAAATTAAATTAAATTAAATAAAATTAAATAAATAAATTAAATTAAATTAAATTAAATTAAAATTAAATTAAATTAAATTAAAATTAAATTAAATTAAATTAAGAAATTAAATCAAATAAATTAAATTGAATTAAATTAAATCAAATCAAATTAAATTAAATAAATCAAATTAAAATAAATTAAATTAAATTAAATTAAGTCGAATTAAATAACCTCACTTAAGACATGAAGAAATAAATCTAAAATAACTTGAACACTATTCCAAACTTAAATCATTAATTTGAACTTAAATTTAATCACAAATCATTAAATATCATTTTACCCTTAGGAGCTTTAGTTATCATAACTCCTAAATAGAACATTAAAATGAAATGTTACTTCACTTATAGGACATTCAAATGTCCTAGTTCACCGAGCAAGTTAACAAAACTTCGAAAACCCCTGACGATCGATTCATTTACACAATTAAATTCATTTGGACTTAAAACAATCCTAGAAATATTGAAAAGATGTTTAAGATTCTTCTTAAGCACTTCCTCAATATGTTAGGATATTTATAAGAACAATCGAACTTAATTGTTCTTCGATGAAGAAAATCGTCTTCAAACTAAAAACACAAAGAACCTGGACGTCATAGGAAACGACTAGCCATAGGATTAGGAATTTGGTAGAAAACCATAAACCTTTCCCTTAGCTTTACCTAGGAACTTGCTTAAATATTCTAACCGTGTTTTAAGTGCAGACTCGAATGACGGAGGACCCTCCAGTACGCTTTTATTTTATCAGTAGCTTATTTTATTGCAAATGCACTTTATTTTTCTTGCATGATAAACAATGACTGCATGAAAACCGACACCTTTAGGACGTAAACCAAAACCGAAACCCAAAATTAAAATAAAAGACACTACAAGATAAAATTCACCTCCACAACATTTCAAAATATAAGACAACTCAAAATTTAATCACAAACTTAACACAAAACTACAACTACAACTAAATTAAAACGTCTCATCGAATGATCGTGAATACCTCGGATGATGTAACCCACGTGTTGCTAACGGGATTTCCCACGCGTCTAAATGAAAGTGCGGAACTCATTTAGTTGAGTTTAGCAAATTCATCCGGACTAAGTGAATTCGATGAAAATAACGGTGCACGGAAGACGGAACCGCGGATCTTAATCTGGCTCGTTTAATCAACTTTAAGATCTGTTTTAATTAAAACACAAAAAACACTCGGAAATTAAGACTTCTCTAAACCAGAACACTTCTCTCATCTCTCGATTTATGATTTCTAAAACTAAACCTCTCGCAACAACAAGGAGCTCTGAGCATGGTGGGCAGCACGGCCATCGTCGTCAAGAAAACTCGAACCTACGTCAACAAAACTTTCTTAGAATTAAATAACAAAGCCATAGGACTTCGAGGTAGTTTGCCTAGTGCAACATAAATCCTCAACTCTTCGTTAGTGCATTTGCATTGCAAATTAAGCCCTAACCGGTCTTAGGATTCCGAGGTAGTCGTCCGATACGACATAAACCCTCATATCTTCTGTGCAATTTGTATGATTCTATCATATAAATATAAGCCCTAATTAACTAAATCTGGCAAGATTAAAACATTAAATAAACATTAGGACTTTCCTAAATCCAAGCCAAACAATAGGATAGTCGTGAGATTACCGAAGTCCGCTTCGAATCCGTGATCTCTCCTACTTTTCTTCCTTTGAATTCCCAAAATAAAAATGTTCTAAATTTGATCCATTCCCTATCGAAATTTCCAAAATTCAACTTTTCGAAAACTTAAACTTTGAAATTCTCGAGAGCGTAATTATCGATTATTATCGAGAGTTTTCTTAGGTGATTCCCGTCACTTAAGATGTAATTAACTATGGGGCTCGCCCTTATAGGGAACTTTAAGAACCCGTGTAATATAAACCCCGCTTAATGTTTCATATTAAGCTGGGGAATTTGTCGGCTTATAAAATTGGTTCGCGAACTAAACGGATGTCACAAACCTTTCTAGTTTATTTAATCGAGCCCCATTATCAAGCAGTTGTGTTTATTCTTCGGGATAGATACACGGCTTATGGTGCGGCGCTCGTTTATATAAACTATTCGGGATGTGAGATCAGCTTGATTTCATATCTTAAAATTTTCAAATTTAAAATTATTTTCAAAATCAAATACTACTTTTCAAATTATTTATTTAAATTAAATTAAAATTCGCCGACAATTTCTGTAGGCGACTCCCTTTTCAAAATAAAACACATAACCTAAAAATATGCCGACATCCGGTCGTCCACCCAACTCAAAACATGGTCTCGGATTCGGCACGCAGGATCGACTGACGATACCGAATTTTACTTCGTTGTCACCTGCGAGTCTAATGGAAACCGCATGGAAACTACGGACGAATTCGAAGATTTACAAATTGGAGACGCTCCACCGAATTCGAAGAAGAAATCAAATCTACAATAGATGAGTTAACTGAAGTTAACTTAGGTACTAGCGAAGAGCCTAGACCTACCTTTGTTAGCTCCTTACTCAATAAAGAAGACTCGAAGAAATAATCAAGTTACTAATGGAATTTAAAGACTCGTTTTGCTTCGAGCTACGATGAGATGCCGTGATTAGCTCCGGAGGTCGCACCATAAGCTAGGAGTGGATCCTACTTCGGTCCCGATCGACAAGGTCCCGTAAGAATGCGTCTAGAAATCGAACAACAAGTCATACCGAAGTTAAAAAGTTAATAGACGCTAAATTTGTCCGTGAAGAACAATACCCAACTCGCTAGCCAATGTAGTCCCAGCCGAAAGAAGAATGGTCGATCGAATTTGTGTGGACTTCGCAGATTTAAACAAGGCATGTCCAAAAGATGAATTCCCTCTACCGATCCCGTAATTAATGATCGACATTGCTTCAACACATGAAATATTCTCATTCATGGATGGATCTTCGGGATACAAACCGGATAAAAATGGCTCCGTAAGATGAAAAGCTTACAAAGCATTCGTAACGCCGATCGAGTATTTTGCTACACAAGGATGCCATTCGGATCGAAGAACGCAGGAGCAACCTACCAGAGAGCAATGACAAGAATTTTTGATGATCTCATCCATAATCAATTCGAATGCTACGTGGACGATGTGGTCATCAAAAGCAAAGTAAAGGACAACCACTTGTATGATTTGAGAATTGTTTTCGAACAATTAAGACAATTTAACCTTAAGATGAATCCCTTAAAATGCGCCTTCGGCGTCACCTCCGGGAAATTCTTAGGATTCGTTGTCCGACATCGTGGAATTGAAATCGACCTGGAGAAGATTAAAGCTATCTTAGAAATGCCCCCTCCCAAAACCTTAAAACAACTACGATCTTTTCAAGGGAAGCTGGCATATCTTCGACACTTATCTCAAACCTGTCAGGTAGGTGTCACCTTTCTCGCACTAGTTAAAAAGGACGCCAAATTTATTTGGGAAGAGAAATGCCGTAGGGCCTTCGAGGACATTAAACAATATTTAATGACACCTCCCGTCCTAGCAGCCTCAGCCTCGTGTAGACTGCCGATACTTTACACCGCGGCTTTAGACGACTCTCTCGGAGCCCCGTTAGCCTGTGTCAATGATGAGGGTAAAGAAAATGCTCTTTACTACTTAAGCCGTCGTTTGCTTCCGACGAAGTAAGGTATCCCGCAATTGAAAAGCATTGTTTGGCCCCGATCTTCGCCGCTCAAAAGCTCGAGCACTACATGCTTTCTCATAAGGTCAACCTAATCTCGAAGTTTAATCCATTGCAATACTTGATGACTCGTCCAACGCTTTCCGGCAGTACTTACCAAATGGTCAATGATATTATCGCAATTCGATATAACTTTCGTGCCTCTTCGTGCCGTAAAGGGACAAGTCTTAGCAGACTTCCTGCAAAGACACCCTTCGCCGGCAGAATCTCCTCTCAATGACGATCTCGCCGATGAACAAATAATGAACCTAGAAGACCTCGATGATCGACGTTGGGAATTATATTTCGACGGAGCATCTTCGCCGCACAAAGACGAAGAATCGCAAGTGATAAGTGCTCGGTAAGGCAGAATCGAGCTAATCTTTATAACACCGGAGCGGGGATGTTAAGATACTCCTACCACTTGACGTAACCATGTACAAACAACGAAGCGGAATACGAAGCCCTCATAACTGGACCGGAATTAACCATTCAAATGGGGATAACAGACATCAACATCTACGGGATTCACAGCTAATCATTCAACAGATCACGGACAATACAGAATTTTAAAGCCAAGACTCGAACAATACTTCCAAGATGCCATACAAATTGTTGAACAGATTCCAAATGTGACAATCTACAAAATTCCTGAAAAGAAAATGCTTTAAAGCAGATGCTTTAGCCCGTCTCGCAAAAGAATTTGCCCGTTTGCAAGATGAATCAGCAGAAGTGTCGCTCACCTGACGTCAGTCCTATCACGGTTCGACATAGTACACAATACACAAATCGAAAAAGAAAAAGAATCAATTGCAATAAAGTGATGTAAGACACGTAAGATCGGCGACAACCATTAATAGATTACTCGCAAACAGAAAACTACCGGACGATAGGTCGTTAGTCCCATCGTATCAAGAAAAGAACTCGTCCTACGCATTAATAAACAACACGTTATACGTAAGGTCTTTCGATCAAATGCGGCTAAGGTGCCTAAGCGGGTCCGAGGCCCGTGAAATTGTTAAGGAGGTACATTCGTGACTCGTGGCGCTCACCGCCGGGTCCGAAGATGAAAATGAAAATTAAAAGACTAGGGTACTACCGGCCCTCGATGATGACCGACCGCATGAAAATCGCCAAGAGCCGTCATCGATGCCAAGTGCACGGAGTGGTTCTACACCAACCTCCAAATGTGCTACATCCGACAATTGCATCGCGGCCATTCGAATGTTCGGGCACGTATATAGTGGGTCCAATAGAACCACCATCTTCAAAAGGACATCGCTTCATTCTTGCGGCTACAGACATTACTTTTCCAAGTGCGGCAGGCGAGTTCCACTTAGAGAAGTGAAAGCACACCACGTGCTACGCTTTTCAAGAACCAAGTTGTCTACCGTTTCGGAGTGCCGCACAGATCATCTCGGATAACGGGACAACGATTCGAAGCACGCAAATCAACAATTTTGTCGTGAGACACGGAATCGACCGGCGATACTCAACAATTTACTACCCAAGAGCAAACGGCCTCGCCGAGGCTTTTAATAAAACTCTCGTTCAAATCTTAAAGAAAACCTTGGACGATAATAAGAGAAATTGGCACGAGAAGTTGTTAGAAGCCTTATGGGCCTACCGGACAACCTTCGTAACTCCTACGCAAGCTACACCTTACGCTCCGGTGTATGGGTCCGAGGCAAGTTGTTACCTCTTAGAGGTTCAGCCTTCCTTCACTCGAATTGCAGTTGCAAATAAAATCACAACGAAGAGAATGCCAAATTACGACTCGAAGAATTAGAGAGCCCGGAAGGGAAAAGACTTGCAGCGCAACAAAATTTAGAACTATACCAAGCTAAGATGGTTCAAGCCCATGATAACCGGTCCGCCCAAGAACCTTCAAAGTCGGTGACTTAGTTCTTGTTCTCAAGAGACCTATTCTCGCACACCGCAGGATAGGAGGAAAATTTGAACCCACTCGGGAAGGACCGTTTCGTGGTCGAAGCAAGATACTCGGGAGGTTCCTACCAGCTAGTGAATTGCCGTGGAGAACGACATATGCTTCCGATCAATGGACGATACTTAAAAAAGTACTACGCTACCCGATGTTTCGAAGGAATGAATTCTTCGACTCTAAGAAACACGTGCGAAGTAATTACTTATGATCGGGTCCGAACCCAAAAAATAATAAAATGTGCTAAAATAAATAAAATCCCGATAATAAAATTTTCCTTGTTTTCTTTTCCAAATCAAAATCTCTTACCCGATCTTATCCCACTTCATTCCTCGTTAAGTTTAAAAATATAAGAATAATAAAAAAAAATGTCTTTAATAAACATTTTCTTAATGTTCTTGTTCTTAAGTACAGACTCCCGATCCTTTTCCTCGTCTTTTCGTGCAGGAAATGTCGAGCGGCGGTTGGTCCCGAACTTTAAGAATGGCGTAAGCCTCGCACTCGATGAAAAGAGGGTGAAAGATGGAGCGATAATCGAGATTGACTCGGATTTCGCACCGAGCAGCCTACAAGACGAGGAAAGTGACCGGGTCCCGGCTGACCGAGAAGAACCGCCCTGACATACGATGATGAAAGTGGGTGGCCCAAGCCACCAATCCAAAGAAGAAGAAAAGAAAGACAAACATCGAAGAAGATAAGAAAATGAAGTCCGTAGTCGCTATGCAGAAGGCTGCGCTCGTCGCCGCCGCGCCCACGGAGATTCAAGAAGTTCGAAGAGCTACTCTCACGACGAACGCCACGAAGAAATAAGAATCGCCGTATCCGTAAGATGTTAACAAAACTAGCCGCGGACCAGCGCGACGAGACAGCTTGCTAATGCCGCGACATACACTTCAAGGACACCGGCTCACCAGAACTCGAAGAAAGGAGGCCACCTCCTAGGATAACAGAAAGAACCAGGGAAATCTCACAAAGACCAGAAGAAAGAAGGCTACCACACCACCGGATAGAACCACAGTGATGCATGACCTTGTTGCAAAAGCAACCCCGGGGGATGTCCCGACAGGCATCATCCCTGAGGAGCCAAGGTATGCAGGAGAACGTGAAGGGATTGAACCGTATATTCCACAATATGTCACTCGTACCTCGCCATCCGCAGATCATTCCGGAATACGAGCCGGAGAGAATGCGAATGTTGAAAAGAAAACCTTCGAATACTTCGAGAGAATTAAAGGCGAAGAATCAATATACTAGAGGGCCTCGAGCTACATACGTACGTATTCTCGTAGTATGAACAACGAAGAAATCGTGGATTGCATCCGGATTTGAAAAGAATGGGCCGAGCGGGCCGCCTAAGGGAAAACACATACTCGTAACCCCGGAGATGGATGCCGTGGAAAGGAAGAATCACAATACAATGTGGATGTCGTTACAACTTTGCGGAAGACAGAAGGGAAACCCACCGGAATACTCCGTCATGGGCAAGTGGATCCGATGCCATTAGTCATCAAGAGAATGGTAAAGAGATTGATAACATGGAGGGTACCGCCAGCAGATTGCATACCCAATAGCCGCATCATCAACATCTACAAACAGAGTGACCGCATATCCCCACACATGATCACCACGACTTTGTCGACCTTTCGCACGCCTCTTTCCCGAGCGAGTGTAACATCATGTTCGGATCCGACCTCCGGATAACAGGTCCGGTGAGTTCCGAGGGCCAGCAAAGATACCTTTACCGGTAGGTTCCGTCATGATACCGAAGAGCAACGGAGCAGATATCGCTAAGCATCGCATACCAGGAGTACCAATGAAGCGGATCTCGGCTACTTTCGAAGGATGGACGACAGGAAGACACCTTACCATTTCCAACGTGCACCCGAGCTAGAAGAGCCTCCGGCCTTACGAGCCGTGAGTTACATGGAAAATATCACACCTCCAATGTACATCCATACGGCATCCTTGCCGAGGATGGCTTGGAAGGTGATGTTATCGACCATGTACCCCACTATTCGTACATGGATTTTGACGTATGCTTCTTCGGATGGATCGACAAAGATCATACACAGTCCGTTTCGAGTTTACATGGATTGTATGAAATATATTCCAGATCAAGATGTATGATGTATCTTCTACATGATTGGAATGAAAGTGACCATGTCACATTTTTGGCCTTCACCTCTTTTGTGCAAATTGATTGGGAAACGCCGTTAAAGTTAAATGAACTTCGAACAAAGAACATAAAAGGAATAAAAAAAGAGAATAAAAGAAAACTTTCCTTAAAAAAAAAATCTAAAAAAAATGAAATGACAAACACCAAATTCACATGAACATTAAATAAACGATAAAATAAAATTTGAATCATTAAAAGATAAACAAAATCAACATAAATGTTAAATCAAATTCTCAATCAAATTTCAAATGTGATCTTCCAAATTTCAAATCAAATCTTAAATCAAATTTCAACCGAGTTCAAACTCATCCTTCCAAATTTCAAATTCAATCTTTCCGTACTCCAAATCTCAATCAAATTCAAGTTCAATCTTTCCAGCATTCCAAATCTCTATCAAATCTCAAATTCGATCTTCCGCATCTTAAATCAAATCTCAATCGAAAATTCAAATTCAATCTCCCAAATCCGAAATCCAATCCGTTCGTTCTCTCCCTTGTCTGGGATGGAAGCGGTTGATTCCATTGACACGGATCGAATCTGATGGCGAGGAATTATATCCAATCCAAACCAGCAACTTCCGATCAACTCTTTTGAATGGGATATGTGACATCTACATATTCTCTCCTAATCTATTTCCTTCCACGAAAGTCTTTTACAACTTTCATGAAATTCTCGAAAAACCAAAATTCCACACTCTTCAAATCAACACTACAAATCTTTGCAAAATCAATTACCAAAAAATTCAAATTCAAACTTTTGGGTAGAGGATTTTACGTCCAAGACTCGCACCGCTTTAGGATTCTTTCCCTATTGCACTGAAATACATCAAATTCAAACTTTTGGGTCGAGGATTTTACATCCAAGACTGCACTGCTTTAGGATTCTTTCCCTATTGCACTGAAATACATAAAATTCAAACTTTTGGGTCGAGGATTTTACATCCAAGACTGCACTGCTTTAGGATTCTTTCCCTATTGCACTGAAATACATCAAATTCAAACTTTTGGGTCGAGGATTTTACATCCAAGACTGGACTGCTTTAGGATTCTTTCCCTATCGCACCGAAATACATCAAATTCAAACTTTTGGGTCGAGGATTTTACATCCAAGAATGCACTCGCTTTAGGATTCTTTCCCTATCGCACCGAAATACATCAAATTCAAACTCTCGGGTCGAGGATTTTACATCCAAGACCGCACCGCTTTAGGATTCTTTCCCTATCGCACCGAAATACATCAAATTCAAACTTTTGGGTCGAGGATTTTACATCCATGACCGCACCGCTTTAGGATTCTTTCCCTATCGCACCGAAATACATCAAATTCAAACTTCGGGTCGAGGATTTTACATCCAAGACCGCACCGCTTTAGGATTCTTTCCCTATCGCACCGAAATACATCAAATTCAAACTTTTGGGTCGAGGATTTTACATCCAAGACCGCATCGCTTTAGGATTCTTTCCCTATCGCACCGAAATACATCAAATCAAATTCCCGGGGTTAAGGATTTTACATCCGAGACCGTATCGCTTTAGGATCATTTCCCTATCGCAATGAAATACATCAAAATCAAACTCTCGAGGTTAAGGATTTTACATCCAATACCGCATTACTCCGAGATCTTTCCTCATTGTAATGATCCAATCCAATCGATTCGATCTTCTTTTCGGGTCGAAGATGTTACATCTAAAACTTCAAAATTCCAATTTTCATTTCAAATCAAATCCCTTCAAATTAATCTCGACAAACTTCAATCTAAATCGAAACTCCAAATCGAAATCTAAACTCACACATCATGACTCGAACATGAAACAAAATAAAATCTAAATCGAAATTCTCCTAGCATCATGTGATTTCGGATTCACCTCCTTTTCCTTTCCCCGCCGAGAGTTCAAGAATCTCCGGCCCAGAGATATACTTGACACTCCCCAGCCAGAAGCTCTTCTACTTCGTCCTAAGTTTGTTACTTGGACATCCGTGTTGGTTTTGTTGATCGCTTCGGTCAACACCAATACGCGCGGTGTGCTCCGTCAGCTCACCACACCTATCGGGGGTCCATTTGTCGACCTCATTTTCGATGAGGTCTTCTCTTCTTCTTTAGTGCTTAGGATCTAGCCTTAGCTTTTCCTTCGACTATCTTAGAGGACTAGAATCGGGATCCACCATCTAGAATTTCAAACCACTTCTTAACTCCCCGCAAACTCCACAAACTTGATCGTAGACCCCTAATCACCTAGAGGGTCGAGATCAAATGTGGAAGTTTAAAGGATGAGTTCCTATAGACTCTTCGGCCTTAGGATCGCCCCGGCGGCCTCGGTCCGGTGAAGGGTCGACTTACACACACACTACACTTATACACTACACTTTCACACACTTCCTAAAAACACACCCATACCCGACTTCGACCTCCCGACTCATGTAGGTGATTCACATGGATGGTCCTTAACCCCTAAGCCCTCGCGCAAGAGGGTTAGGAACAATATAATGAATGCCTCAAATGAGTCCCTTCATGGCTCATGTGGGCTTCGATATGGCTTCATGGCTCAACCAAAATGATTTTATTCCACTTACATTCACCTAATCTTCCATTTTCCAAATTTTTAATTTTTGACCCCGGACCCTACACCCGCCAACCTACCCAAAGCCCTGAATTACCCAAATTTCTCAAAAATTTCCAAATCACCCAAAATTCTCCAAAATCATTCCCAAACATTTCCACATCACTCAAATTGATCATCCATACCCAAAAATACCAAAAATTCCAAAAATACCTCCCAATACCCTCCAAATACCCAAAATACCCCTCTTGACCCAAAAATCCAAAAACTCAGAAAATTCCCAGAAAATTCCAGAAAATTCCAAATATTCCCAATTTCATTTTGTCCAACTATACCATGGGCCAATTTTGTCAATTTACCCTACTTTTGTCAAAACCCCCAACTCGACCCATTTTAACCCTAAGTGAACCCAATGTCAAACCAAACCTACCCAATTGACCCAAATTCTGGTCCAATTCAATTCTAAACTTCAATTTAACATCCCCAACACCAATCCAGACCAAATCTAAGCCCAATTTGATTGGCATCGGGATCCAATTTCACTTTTGGCCTTAAAGCCCAATTTGGACCCATGACCCAAACTTAGCCCAAACTCACCCAATTCAACCCCAATTAACCCCAAATCTTTTCTAAATCTTCCTTAACATTACCACAAACAAAACATTAACATGATTTGCCCAAAATTTAGACCCAAACCCCACTCAAATTCAACCCAAAGCTAAAAGGCCCATTTTTGACCTAAACCCAAACCTAACCCAAATGAGCCCAAACCCAAAAATCAAAGCCCAACCAAAGTCAAAACCTCTTTGAAACACTCCCATAAATATTTCTCAACATTAATTTTACATCAATTTCAACCCTAGCCCAACATTGGCCCAAGTTAGCCCAATTCGACCTACATAGGCTCACTTACCAAATAAACCCAAATTCAAACCAATTCAACTCCAAATCACACCAAATTGACTCCAAGCCCTTCATAGAACATCCCTAAACCAATTATGACATTTATTTGACAAGGTCCTTCACAAAATCTTTACCCAAATGCCCATCCTAAAATCAAAAAGCCCATTTCCCCTTAAACTTTCCTAAAAGCCCACTTCTTTCAAATTCAAAAGCCCAAATTCATCCAAAGCCCACATGGCACTTCCCCTCATCATCCATTTAATCAAAATTGTCCCTAAGTTCCAAAGTCATCAATTAAACAATTCCAAATCAAGCCCCATACAAATTCCCATCAAAATATCAAAATTTTCTTAAATCCTTTTTTATGAAATTGACCCAAGCTTTTCCCAAGCCAAAGATGAGCCATGAAGCCATGCATGAGCCACATGGAAGCCATGAGAGCATCTTTACATGTCACCATGCCATTTTGGGCAAAAGGAGGAGACTCTTTCCTTAATTCCTAAAAGTGATTAACCACTCCCATGATTCCACTAAATCTTGCTTAAGCTTAATTGTACTTGGATAAGTGACCATTCCCCACTCGATTAAGCCGACCTAAATCACTTTCTATTCAACTCTAAACAAAGCCTTGGGTGGTGCACCTAGCCCAAATGGATGGGTTGACCAATTTCAAGCCAAAGTGGCCTCTCCCCCATACCATTTTAATCCAAACACTTTACACATGTCCAAGCCCAACCGACTTCACCATTGCCAAGCCCCGACCTCCCCGGTCAAGATGGTGACCCATGCCCGCCGGCCAGCCACCCGGATCGCCGGAAAACGCCATGGCCGAGACATGCGGAGTGAGCCAAACCTTGGAATTCCACCTCGCCGAGCCGCCCCATGCTCAATGGCCACCATAGTCGTTCGTCCCATGCCTGCAGCAACTCGATCCCAACCTCGTCATCCCCGGGAGGCTCTCCACCCACCTCTATTTAAACCCGACCCCCTCACGGCCATGAGAGGAGAGTTGCACAAACCTTGCCGAAACTCGCCAAAATTGTTCCGCACCCTTCTCCACCCTTAGAGCAGCTTGATCCCCGTTGTCAATTTGCCCTAATCCCCACCGATAAAACTCAATTTCCCAACCGAAATTCCACCCAAAACCAGGACACTTCTCCACAAGGAGCCAATCCCCAAATTGATTGGTTCTACACCTTCACTCGCACCAAGGGAAGGTGTCCACCAACAAAAGCCCCATCTCCAGAGCCACCCAGCTTGCTCCAGCTCTCCAAGCTTTGTGATCGGCCGTGGTCGAAGTCCAACCTGCACAATTCACTGCACCGGAGACTTCATCCGGAGCTTGCTAGATCCAATCGAAGGTGCAACAACTCTCGCATCGAAGCCACACTTCTCCGAGCAAAGGTATGAGCTAATTCTTCATCCCGAGCTTCGGAGATTCTCCATTTCAAATGCTTTAATTTCAATGCATGATAACCGTATAGATGTGTTCGTCTCTTCAAGACGAATCCATAGAGCATAAGAACATGAAAATCCATCGAGTATCGAGCGAGATATTGGGGATTTAGTGTGGACGGCTCTCGGCGAGGACACTCGGGGACGATGAACGGATGCCGTCCATTTAATACACGCGCGGACGGACGGCCGGGATCGCGCCGGATGAGGAGACGGAACGATACGCCGGGCCCCGGAGCGGCCGACTCGGATGGCGACGCGCCAATCGCGGCCGCGACACGTACCCCTTCGGAGATCGCCGATGTTGTCGCCGGCGCCGCGTGGATAAGTAGATAAATAGGATATTTAATGTATTTATTAAATATCGTAAACTTTAAAAATTCATAACTTTGTGTAGGAAAATCAGAAAAATAAAATAAAAATACCTCTCGCTCAAGTGAATAGAGGAGAATAATGTGGAAAAGAAATCATTTAATTTCATCAAGTATTTTATTTTTTATAATTTATTTACTCTCTCGCATACATTTAATTCTCCATGCATGTATACAATTCACCATGGCATGAGACCATAGGGCTTTGAAGCCTCTGAATTTGGGAACATTCCCCGAATTTTCCAAAGTCGAGGCCATCCCTACGAAGAGTTATTGATTTTTCAAATTCATGTCACCGTTTCGAGTATTTTAATTCCAATAAATAGCATGTTGTGAAATAAATTCTAGGAAAATTTGGTGATGTTCCTTATGACCAGAGAACCCTAGGAAAAATAGGTTTTGAAGTTAGTTCATTTTAGACAACCCTAATCTGCTTAAACACTCAAAATAGGTCTCTAATTAATTAGAGCTAACCATACATCAAATTGACTTCAAATCAATTCTCCATTGACCTTTAGGATCAGAAGAACCCACCATAAAAATTTGAGGTCAATTGGACTTGGTTAGCCCTATTAATCGGGTCGATTAAGCCATTTAGTCATTTTAAACTTTAAAAATTCATAACTTTCAAAATATCTTTCAAAAATTCACCAAATTGGTTTTGGAACCTCTCTGATATCAGGGGAATTTAAGAAAATTAAAATTTCAATTTTCTAAAAAAGTTGATTTTTAATATTATTTTAATATTTTTAATAATTAAAAAATAATAAAAATCACAAAAATAATAAAATTCACCAAAATGTCACATTTTGAATTTTAATCACTTAGGAACAAACCCCATATTTTTCTTAGGCCTATTTGGTGAGATATTAATTTTTAAAGCTCTAGGGTAATTTTAAAATTAAAAAATGTATTTTCTAGCATTTTCACTAAAATAATTATAATAAATCATAGAAAAATCAGAAAATTGCAAAATTTGCTTCTCTGATTTCCTTGATATCAGAGAGATTTTTGAAAAACATAAAATTCATTTTTCAACATTTATTTTATTTTTAAATTAATTAACACTCCAGAACTTAAAATATTTATAATAAAAATAATATAATTCAAAAAATCACCAAAATTGGTCCAAGTGGTCCCCTGGTCATTAGGAATGTCCCCTAATTTTCTTAAGGACAGAAACTTTCCCTTGGTCATGTTATTAAATTTTCCTTGGAAATCTCTATTTTCTACCAAAAATAATTATATAAATAAATTAAATACAGAAAAATCACATTTTCTCCTCTCATGTCTTTATTGACATATGAGTGAAGTCACATAAAAATTTCAAGTTCATTTGAGTTCAATTTAGTGAGTTATGAAATTATTAAGCTTAAAGGGTAAAGTGGTAATTAAATTTTTTTTAATCCTTAATTAAAACTTTAGGTTTAATAAAAAATTAACAAGTAAAATATTTGATCCTAATCTGATTTGGATGATTGAAATTTAATAATTGAAGGGTAGAAACCCATTAAGCAATTTAAAATGATTAAACTTTAATTAAATAATCGATTAAATTTGGAAGAATAATAAAATCGAATTATTAAAATAAGGATATTATTAGAAGAGATTTATTCTTTAATTTAAAAATCCCTAAATTAATCGTTTCATTAGTGTTTAATTCCTAATTAAAATGATAATTCAAATTTAAAATATTAAAAGACTTAATCATTAAACTAAAATTAAATTATTCAACTCTTTTAAAATTTTAATTAAAATTAAAATGAATAAAATTGAATTAAAAAAATTAAATTAAATCAAATTAAATCAAATTAAAAATTAAATTAAAAATTAAATTAAATTAAAAATTAAATTAAATTAAATTAAATTAAATTAAAAATTAAATTAAATTAAATAAAATAAATTAATTAAATTAAATTAAATCAAATTAAATAAAAAAATTTTAATTAAATTAAATCAAATTAATTCAATGTAACATCAAATTAAACTAAATCGAATTAAATTGAATTAAATTAAATTAAATTAAATTAAATTAAATTAAATTAAGTTGAATTAAATAACATCACCTAAGACATAAAGAAATAAGCCTAAAATAACTTGAACACTATTCCAAATTTAAACCCTTCAATCGAAATTAAGCTAAATCACAAACCATTCAACACCAATTTACCCTCAAAAGCTTTAGTTATCATAACTCCTAAACGTAATATTAAATGAAATGTTACTTCACTTATATGACATTCAAATATCCTAGTTCACCGAGCAAGTTAACAAAACTTCAAAACCTCTGACGATCGATTCATTTACATAATTAAATTCATTCTGACTTAAAACAATCCTAGAAATATTGAAAAGATGTTTAAGATTCTTCTTAAGCACTTCCTCAATATGATAGGATATTTATAAGAACAATCGAACTTAATTGTTCTTCGATGAAGAAAATCGTCTTCAAATCAAAAACACAAGGAACCTAGTACGTCATAGGAAATGACTAGCTATATGATTAGGAATTTGGTAGAAAACCATAACCCTTACCTTAGCTTTACCTAGGAACTTGCTTAAATGTTCTAATCGTGTTTTAAGTGCAGCATTGAATGACGGGAAGACCCTCCGTGTACGCTTTTATTTTATCGCAATTTACTTTCCCGCAATTTACTTTCTTGAAATTTATTTTATTGCAAATGCACTTTACTTTTCTTGTATGATAAAACAACTCGTTGCATGAAAACCCACACCTTTAGGATAGTCCCTAAAACCGAAACCAAAACTAAGTTAAAAGTCATCGCAAGATAAAATTCACCGCCACAACATTTCAAAATATAAAGCAACTCAAAATTTAATCACAAACAGTAACACAAAACTACAATTACAACCGAATTAAAACGTCCCGTTGGATGATCGGGAATACCTCTGATGATGTAACCTACGTGTTGCTAACTGGATTTCCCACGGTCTAAATGAAAGTGTGGAACTCATTCAACTGAGTTTAGCAAATTCATCCGGACTAAGTGAATCCGATAAAAATAATGATGCCTAAGGATGGAACCGCGGGATCTTAACCGGTGTTGTTATAATCAACTTTAAGATTTGTTTTAATTAAAACACAAAAAAACACTTGGAAATTAAGGCTTCTCTAAACCAAAACACTTTTCTCATCCCCCGATTTATGATTTCTAAAACTAAACCTCTCGCAACAACAAGGAGCTCGGAGCATGGTGGGCAAAGACGCCATCGTCGTCACAGAAACTCGAACCCACTTCAAAGAAAACTTTCCTAGAATTAAACAACAAAGCCATAGGACTTCGAGGTAGTTCGCCTAGTGCAACATAAATCCTCAACTCTTCGTTAGGCATTTGCATTGCAAATTAAGCCCTAACCGGTCTTAGGAATCCGAGGTAGTCGTCCGATACGACATAAACCCTCATATCTTCCGTAGCTATTTGTATGATTCTATCATATAAATATAAGCCCTAATTAATTAAAATTGGCAAGATTAAAACATTAAATAAACATTAGGACTTTCCTAAATCCAAGCCAAACAATAGATAGTCGGAGATTATCGAAGTTCACTTCGAATCCGTAATTTCTCCTACTTTTCTTCCTTTCGAATTCCCAAAATAAAATGTTCCAAACTTGATCCATTCCCTATCGAGATTCAAAAATTCAATTCTTCGAAAACTTAAACTTCAAATTCTCGAGAGCAGAATTATTGATTATTATCGAGAGTTTTCTTAGGTGATTCCCGTCACTTAAGATGTAATTAACTATGTGGGCTTGCCCTTATAGTGGAATTTTAAAGAACCTAGTAATATAAACCTCCGCTTAATGTCATTTATATTAAGCTGTGGAATTTGTCTGCTTATAAAATCGGTTCGCGTACCAAACGGATGTCACAAATCTTCTAGTTTATTTAACCGAGCCCCACCATCAAGCAAGTGTGTCTATCCTTAGGGATAGATACACGGTTTCAGTGATGCGGTGCTCGTTTATATAAACTATTCTGGGATGTGAGATCGGCTTGATTTCATATCTTAAAATCTTCAAATTTAAAATTATTTTCAAAATCAAATACTACTTTCTAAATTATATCTATATTTAAATTAAATTTAAAATTCGCCGACAACTTCTGTAGGCGACCCCTTTTAAAAAAATACAACACTCAACCTAAAAATATGCCGACAACTTCTGGCGACTCACTGGGACAATTCATCTCTCCATTCTAATCGTACAATTCTCGCTTTCAAAATCGGTAGTGCATCCATGTCCCTTATGGATCAAACTACCCTTCTTTCCGTCGGGATACTATGTTCATTTCTACCTCGAACAAGTATAACCAACATTCTCTCGGATTTAGGAGCCACCGTTTAGACACCCCTAAACAGAGAGGTTCCGAGATCCTTTTACCTCATTTCGAGGTGGGGCGACCCCCAATAGTGTTAGCTTAGAGTGATCCTTCGAGTCGAGAAGTCTCGCTTAAGACTCTCTTTTCCTTTCCAACTCCGATTCGCATTCCTTACCTTCTCTACACCTTTCAACACTCCGTTCTAAATAAACAAACCCTCTAATAAGTGATTCTTTTAATAAGTGATTCCTTCTTATAAATACATGAACAAGAATGAGTTCGACTCTTTTCAATTCCTTTCTTTTCGTCCTAAAGAAAAGAAGCATAACTCGGGACCGACAACCGTAATCTACCCCGTAAATGGAAGCCCCGAAACCGATTTTCTCTTTTACCAATGGACCGGACTTCGCCGTCTATAAGGATGAGCCGCCCGACAATGGAATCATCCGATTCGGACAAGGATTTGAAAACACGAACGTCAAGATCACCGACGTCTCCCTTTCGCACCGACAAACAAGGTATCCGAAGCCGAGGAGCCGCCGCTCGAGTTCAACCTTAGGTCGACCCAAGAATTCCCTCCTCCGCAAAGGATCCCGACTAAGAGGAATACCGCCGTCCGCAGAGGACCGCTCTTACTACCCCCACCTGGTCTAGTTGTTTCGCACCTACCCCGACTTTCGCCAAATCAAAGGGGAAAGAAATCCAGAACTATGATGGACCCGTTACCGTGGAGGGTACAGCATCTTCTCGTAAGACCTTCTCGTTTTCGAAATCGGGTCCAGCTCAAAGATTCCGTCACCGACGAGGACCCAAAGAAGAAACGTAGGTATGATCGCTAGAGAGGCCGTAGCCGCCGAAATTGCTTTCCTGTAGGAAATTCCAGAATCGCCGTAATATACACCGCCGCTCGAATACATACCACTCTTGGGAGGAAGCGTGTTTCATCCCCTCTCCGCCGCGAAGATGAAGAAAATATTCGCAAGATTGTCGCCACATTACCACGCACTCGCATATTACAACGATAACCGCAAGAAAAGAACTAGAACTACGCCGTTTGCTTCGACCGCAAACTTTGGTAGAAAAGTTAAGCAAAGAAGGAAACCGCCCCGTATCGAAATTCTACGAAGGATATGGCGGGTGCCGCCAAATCCCGTCTTGGCCCCGAGTAGAACCCGCCATCATGACGTAAAAGCCAAGTAAAAGAATGAAGGCTAGTCCGCCCGTTGTCGTCTCGGATTACAAATTAGGGAGGATACCACCTTCCAAGCATTCGGCCGACGTACCATCCGGTCCTAGACCTTCGCCGTTAGAAGGATGGTATGGCGTCCCACTACCGGGCAACTGAGATCGAAACAGCAGCACTCGAGAAAGAAAGTCTCGCCAGAGACTCGAATCCGAAGAAAGTGCTACCGCGATGAAGGGGACTCGCGAGAAGGGGACCCTACAGCCTATCGCACGACAACCACGAAGACACACGAAAGCCCCGCTAGAAGATGCCATGGAAAAGTCGAGAACCGATATCCGACGATCGGCAAAAGAAAGAGAAGAAAAGTTCGGAGACGAGATCGATTCATCTGAATCCATGGACGACGAATACGCAGAAATCAACATGGCCGAGACACGAGCTTCATCGCCTTCGCAAGGTGCTCCCGCAGCCGGCAGAAGAGAGGAGCCGGAACCGATGAGAAGGCAGCCTCGAGAGAAAGACGACACGATCGCTCAAATGGCGAAGAGGATGGAAGAGATGGCCGTAGCTCCGGCCACTCTCCGCAGTCAAGTACAACCACATAGAGAGACACCCCCGCAGGTGATTCACATCAGAGACGGAGGAAAGGAGATTACGTCCGTCAACTGGGGATGATCACCGAAAAGGATACAACACAAAGTATGATTCCCGAAAAGGATATCAAGAACTTGTGGAACAAAGAATGCGAGAAGCCTTAGCACAATCGAAGAGCGGGACATCCATTCGGACGGGCAGACCTTACCCGTAAGAATTCGACGCCGTCCAATACCCGAAAGGCTTCGTACCACCTCTCGTTCAAGACCTTCGACGGAACCGGAACCCCCGACGAAGATGTGGCACACTTTCGTGCCGCTTGTTGCAATGCCGGCGGGAGCGATGCATTACTCTTCCGACGCGCTCGTCGCCAGTCCGTCGTGAATCGCCTTCGACCGGTATGCGAATTACTAAATGGTTCGGTGAAGACGTTCTCGCAGCTAGAGAACCTCTTCATCAAGCGATTCGCCGGAGCTCAGCACCACATCACTATAGGTGATTTAGTGGTAGAGAAGCATAAGCCGAATGAAACTTTGGTGGATTACATACTTCGATGGAGGAACTTAAGCATGAAGTGTGAGCCACAAGCTACAAGAACAACATGCAAGCCGCATTTTACTAAAAAGCATCCATGGCCCGATAAGCACTTCTCCTCAAGGGATTCACTATTAAGACTTTCGAGAAGTTGTTAAGCAAGGCCTGAAGCTTGCAAGAAGAGGCGAAGCAATTAAGTTTCGCCGACAAGACTGGACAAACAAAAGCCCGTAAAGACTTTCGAAAAGAAATCCGGATCGTTGCAAGCAGCTGACAAAGGCAAGCAACCGATGCAAATACCACCGTAACGGCCGCAACGAACCACAATGCAACTACCAAGAACCCCGGCCCAGCCTATCGCCTCATCTCCGCAAAGATGAACAACCACCTCGTCCGCAACGTACATTAAGGGAGCTTTGAGCAGCAGAATATCCGTTCAAGAATGAAGCAGTGCTCGAAAATGTTCCGTAGTCCGATGAAGACTCCGCATTTCCAACTGCTGCAGCCTAAAAGACCAGCAGGAAGTCAACAAGAAAGGTGATCCCAACTTTTGCCCTTACCACCGGATGCTTCGGGCATAAGATGAAGAATGCATTACCTTCAAAAGTTGGCTCAATGACAACCTTCGGAAAGGGAATATAACGATCCCGAAGGAGTACATGAAGGAACCCCGTAAAGGAGGTTCCGTCAATGTTGTCTCGACCGATCCCATCATTCCGATAGATCCCTATACGACCGACGATGGATGGACTACCGCTTGGACGAGGTCTTCGAAAAAGATTTTAGACAAGATCCAAACCGCTTCGTGCGAGCTTCAATTCGTAGTTTGAAACCCGTTAAGCCGGTACTATCACTTGCGATGAAGAACCACCTCAACAGAGACGATCGAAGAGAAGAAGAAAATCGACGAAGAAGAGAAGACCGAGGCACCTAAGGCTGTACTAGGGGTCGCTTATCCTAGATAGTTGCTTCCGATTCTGGGAGAAATCCCTCGAACCTCCGACTCTGTATGATTATCCGCCCACTCCGTGGGATCTTATAATGATGAGGGTTGATGGCGTTGGCTACGTTTGATCGTTTCTAACGATTACGTAACTAGCGACAATCAACCTAATCCGGATATCGATTTCGATACCAACGACAATTCTCAAATCATACACGATCTCGACGAGCAAAATAACGAAGAAGACATCCATCAAGGAGGCTACGAGAGTTCAACAAGCAACGAATCTATCTCGCGAGTTTCGAGGAGCTCCAATCACGATAGAGTTAGAGCCTTCGTACTCGAAGCTAATCCCGAAGAGCCCGTCATTCCGATTCAAGAAGAGACACCAGCAAGCTCAACAATGTATTCGCAGGAAATTACGAAGTCAACTTAAGAAGTGGAAAAGTTCTACCTCCGAGAATGAGTCCAAAGGACAAAGGAAAGGTGTGGTCGTTCAAGAAGAACCAACCCCGGCAGAAGAAATACCCATTCGAGAAGAAAACGAGGCACATGAAAACAAAGTGGATTACAACGTGCTAGCCCATCTTAGGAAACTACCAACCAAACTGAGCATCTACGACGCTCTCATCTTATCAAAGGAGATGAGAGAAGCTCTGATCAAGGCCTTACTTGATCCAGAAATTTGCTTAGCTCAAATGACCGAGAGATTCCTTAGATGAGGTTTGCTCGTTAAAGGAACAACGAGGTGTTACCTTCACTGGACAATGACCTACTACTTGGAACAGACAGATCACAACCGACCATTGTACATTTCAGCCATAATCGGGAAGTTTACGCTCTCCGCAGTATTGGTGGATCCAGGAGCATCAATCAATATAATGAATCTTCGAACGCTAGCATACTTGGAAATTGATGCTCGCGAGCTCGAGGCGGACAAAATGTTATTAAGAGGATTCAACCGTAAAGGAGAAAGAGCCCTCGGCTCAATAACACCGCTAATGAAGACCGGTGACTTAGCAAAGACAACCGCGAAATTTCACATAATTGATTCGAAACGTCGTTCAACGCTCTACTCGGGCCGACCATGGATACATGAAAACAGGATGGTACCATCATCTCTACATCAATGCATCAAATACTACGACGGAGGGAACAAGCGTATTAAAGGTGACTTACAACCGTTCTCCGTACATGAAATCGGAATCCATGAAGATGCAACTTATTATGCACCTCCGAAGAAAACAGATCTTCTCCGTAGATACCATAACAAATGAAGCAAAGGAAATTTGGGACAACGAAGAACTCGAAGTTCTAGTCCAACAGCCACTCACCACTCCCTTACGGCGAGATGGTGAAGGTTTCTCCACAACTCGCATCCGAGGTCGAGGCCGGGGACGAGGTCGTGGTAGAGACGTTAGGACGATTGACGAAGGAAACCGACCATCAATGTCGATTGGGAAGATACTTCCGAAGAAGAAAAAGAAATCAAACAAGAAGCAGCCGACAATAAGTCTGAAGAAGCCGCAATTCGAATCCCTCTCGAAGATGAGAAGAATGAAGAATACAAATCAATGTACGAGAAGATTAACCACTACGTACATACTATGACCCTAACTCCGATCCATTCTAATAAGATCGAGGGTATGGAGGTCAAAGAGGTACGTAGCGGCAGTGCAAAGCCCATCAAATTCTACCGTGGTGCTCCTTCCTCCAAAACTCGAAAATAATGTACAACTCAAGATGCTACTTCATCGAATTAATGGAATTGCCTTTCGAGTGGTACTCTCCCGTGTTCAAAATTTAATTCAGCCGTGGTTTCTTACCTCGACAATGGACAAAAGGTCAATCACAACATTTCGAAAATTTATGGAATAACTCCGGTCGTCCACCCAACTCAAAACATGGTCTCGGATCTCGCACGCAGAGATCGCCGACGATACCGAATTTTGCTTGGTTGTCACTCGCGAGTCTAATGAAAACCGCATGGAAACTACAGACGAACTCGAAGATTTACAAATCGGAGACGCTCCACCGTAATTCGAAGAAGAAATCAAATCTACGATAGATGAGTTAACTGAAGTTAACTTAGGTACTAGCGAAGAGCCTAGACCTACCTTTGTTAGCTCCTTACTCAATAAAGAAGACTCGAAGAAATAATCAAGTTATTAATGGAATTTAAAGACCGTTTTGCTTCGAGCTACGATGAGATGCCGTGATTAGCTCCGCAGGTCGCAACCATAAGCTAGAGTGGATCCTACTTCAGTCCCGCCGACAAGGTCCCGTAAGAATGCGTCTAGAAATCGAACAACAAGTCATAGCCGAAGTTAAAAAGTTAATAGACGCTAAATTTGTCCGTGAAGAACAATACCCAACTTGGCTAGCCAATGTAGTCCCACGTGAAAGAAGAATGGTCGATCGAATTTGTGTGGACTTCGTAGATTTAAACAAGGCATGTC
The DNA here is from genome assembly GCA_022702705.1 of Papilionanthe hookeriana x Papilionanthe teres. Taxonomy (NCBI): domain Eukaryota; kingdom Viridiplantae; phylum Streptophyta; class Magnoliopsida; order Asparagales; family Orchidaceae; genus Papilionanthe; species Papilionanthe hookeriana x Papilionanthe teres. The sequence continues at coordinate 17,224 of JAKZJZ010000297.1, read as the reverse complement.
CAAAAGATGAATTCCCTCTACCGATCCTGCACTAATGATCGACATCGCTTCAACACATGAAATATTCTCATTCATGGATGGATCTTCGAGATACAACCAGTATAAAAATGGCTCCGTAAGATGAAAAGCTTACAGCATTCGTAACGCCGATCGGAGTATTTTGCTACACAAGTGATGCCATTCGGATCGAAGAACGCAGAGCAACCTACCAAAGAGCAATGACAAGAATTTTTGATGATCTCATCCATAATCAAGTCGAATGCTACGTGGACGATGTGGTCATCAAAAGCAAAGTAAAGGACAACCACTTGTATGATTCGAGAATTGTTTTCGAACGATTAAGACAATTTAACCTTAAGATGAATCCCTTAAAATGAGCCTTCGGCGTCACCTCCGGAAATTCTTAGGATTCGTTGTCCGACATCGTGGAATCGAAATCGACCCGAGAAGATTAAAGCTATCTTAGAAATGCCGCCTCCCAAAACCTTAAAACAACTACGATCTTTTCAAGGGAAGCCGGCATATCTTCGACGCTTTATCTCAAACCCGTCGTAGGTGTCACCTTTCTGCACTAGTTAAAAAGGACGCCAAATTTATTCGGGAAGAGAAATGCCGTAGGGCCTTCGAGGACATTAAACAATATTTAATGACACCTCCCGTCCTAGCAGCTCTGGCCTCGTGTGACCGTCGATACTTTACACCGCGGCTTTAGACGACTCTCTGAGCCCTCGTTAGCCTGTGTCAATGATGAGGGTAAAGAAAATGCTCTTTACTACTTAAGCCGTCGTTTGCTTCCGACGGAAGTAAGGTATCCCGCAATCGAAAAGCATTGTTTGGCCCCGATCTTCGCCGCTCAAAAGCTCGTGCACTACATGCTTTCTCATAAGGTCAACCTAATCTCGAAGTTTAATCCATTGCAATACTCGATGACTCGTCCAACGCTTTCCGCGTACTCTGCTGATGGTCAATGATATTATCGCAATTCGATATAACTTTCGTGCCTCTTCGTGCCGTAAAGGGACAAGTCTTAGCAGTACTTCCTCGCAAAGACACCCTTCACGGCAGATCTCCTCTCAATGACGATCCGCCGTATGAACAAATAATGAACCTAGAAGACCTCGATGATCGACGTTGGGAATTATATTTCGACGGAGCATCTTCAGCGCACAAAGACGAAGAATCGCAAGTGATAGTGTCCTGTAAGGCAGAATCGGGCTAATCTTTATAACACCGGAGCGGGGATGTTAAGATACTCCTACCACTCGACGTAACCATGTACAAACAACGAAGCGAATACGAAGCCCTCATAACGGACCGGAATTAACCATTCAAATGGGGATAACAGTACATCAACATCTACGGGGATTCATAGCTTAATCATTCAACAGATCGCCGGACAATACAGAATTTTAAAGCCAAGACTCGAACAATACTTCCAAGATGCTATACACATGTTGAACAGATTCCAAATGTGACAATCTACAAAATTCCCGTAAAAGAAAATGCTTTAACAGATGCTTTAGCCCGTCTCGCAAAAGAATTTGCCTCGTTTGCAAGATGAATCGCAGAAGTGTCGCTCACTTGACGTCGTGTCCTATCACGGCTCGACATGACACAATACACAAATCGAAAAAGAAAAAGAATCAATCAGCAGCAAGCGATGTAAAACACGTAAGATCAGGCGACAACCATTAATAGATTACCCACAAACAGAAAACTACTAGACGATAGGTCGTTAACCCACCGTATCAAGAAAAGAACTCCGTCCTACGCATTAATAAACAACACGTTATACGTAAGGTCTTTCGATCAAATGTGGCTAAGGTGCCTAAGCGGGTCCGAGGCCCGTGAAATTGTTAAGGAGGTGCATTCAGACTCGTGGCGCTCACCACCGGGTCCGAAGATGAAAATGAAAATTAAAAGACTAGGGTACTACTGGCCCTCGATGATGACCGACTGCATGAAAATCGCCAAGAGCTGTCACCAATGCCAAGTGCACGGAGTAGTTCTGCACCAACCTCCAAATGTGCTACATCCGACAATCGCATCGCGGCCATTCGAATGTTAGGGCACGGATATAGTGGGTCCAATAGAACCACCATCTTCAAAAGGACATCGCTTCATTCTTGCGGCTACGCATTACTTTTCCAAGGCAGAGGCGGCTCCACTTAGAGAAGTGAAAGCACACCACGTGCTACGCTTTTCAAGAACCAAGTTGTCTACCGTTTCGGAGTGCCGCGCAGATCATCTCGGATAATGGGACAAGCATTCGAAGCACGCAAATCAACAATTTTGTCGTGAGACACGGAATCGACCGGCGATACTCAACAATTTACTACCCAAGAGCAAACGGCCTCGCCGAGGCTTTTAATAAAACTCTCGTTCAAATCTTAAAGAAAACCTTGGACGATAATAAGAGAAATTGGCACGAGAAGTTGTTAGAAGCCTTATGGGCCTACCTGACAACCTTCGTAACTCCTACGCAAGCTACACCTTACGCTCCGGTGTATGGGTCCGAGGCAAGAGTTACCTTTAGAGGTTCAGCCTTCCTTCACTCGTAATTGCAGCTTGCAAATAAAATCACAACGAAGAGAACGCCAAATTACGACTCGAAGAATTAGAGAGCCTCGGAAGAGAAAAGACTTGCAGCCGCAACAAAATTTAGAACTATACCAAGCTAAGATGGTTCAAGCCCATGATAAACCGGGTCCGCCCAAGAACCTTCAAAGTTGGTGACTTAGTTCTTGTTCTCAAGAGACCTATTCTCGCACACCGCAGATAGGAGGAAAATTCGAACCCACTCGGGAAGGACCGTTCGTGGTCAAGCAAGATACTCGTGAGGTTCCTACCGCCTAGTGAATTGCCGTGGAGAACGACATATGCTTCCGATCAATGCGACGATACTTAAAAAAGTACTACGCTACCCGATGTTTCGAAGGAATGAATTCTTCACCTCTAAGAAACACGGCGAAGTAATTACTTATGATCGGGTCCGAACCCAAAAAATAATAAAATGTGCTAAAATAAATAAAATCCCGATAATAAAATTTTCCTCGTTTTCTTTTCCAAATCAAAATCTCTTACCCGATCTTATCCCACTTCATTCCCGTTAAGTTTAAAAATATAAGAATAATAAAAAAAATGTCTTTAATAAACATTTTCTTAATGTTCTTGTTCTTAAGTACAGCTCCCCGATCCTTTTCCTTGTCTTTTCGTAGGAAATGTCGAGCGGCGGCTGGTCCCGAACTTTAAGAATGGCGTAAGCCTCGCACTCGATGAAAAGAGGGTGAAAGATGGAGCGATAATCGAGATCGACTCGGATTTCGCACCGAACAGCCTACAAGACGAGGAAAGTGACCGGGTCCCGGCTGACCGAGAAGAACCGCCCGACATACAAGGATGAAAGTGGGTGGCCCAAGCCACCAATCCAAAGAAGAAGAAAAGAAAGACAAACATCGAAGAAGATAAGAAAATGAAGTCCGTAGTCGCTACAAGCAGGCAGGCGTTCGTCGCCGCCGCGCCCACGGAGATTCAAGAAGTTCGAAGAGCTACTCTCACAAGCAACGCAACGAAGAAATAAGAATCGCCGTATCCGTAAGATGTTAACAAAACTAGCCGCGGACCGCCGCGACGAGACAAGCTAGCTAATGTCGCTGCATACACTTCAAGGACACCGGCTCACCAGAACTCGAAGAAAGGAGGCCACCTCCAGGATAACGAAAAGAACCGTGGAAATCTCACGAAGATCGAAGAAAGAAGGCTACCACGCCACCGGATAGAACCACCAATGATGCATGACCTTGTTGCAAAGCAACCCCGGGGATGTCCCGACAGTGCATCATCCCCGAGGAGCCAAGGTATGCAGGAGAACGTGAAGGGATCGAACCGTATATTCCACAATATGTCACTGTGCCTCGCCATCTCAGCATCATTCCGGAATACGAGCCGGAGAGAATGCGAATGTTGAAAAGAAAACCTTCGAATACTTCGAGAGAATTAAAGGCGTAAGAATCAATATACTAGAGGGCCTCGAGCTACATACGTACGTATTCTCGCAGTATGAACAACAAGAAATCGTGGATTGCATCCGGGATTTGAAAAGAATGGGCCGAGCGGGCCGCCTAAGGGAAAACACATACTCGAACCCCGAGATGGATGCCGTGGAAAGGAAGAATCACAATACAATGTGGATGCCGTTACAACTTTGCGGAGGACAGAAGGGAAACCCACCGGAATACTCCGTCACGGGCAAGTGGATCCGATGCCATTAGTCATCAAGAGAATGGTAAAGAGATCGATAACATGGAGGGTACCGCCACAGTATTGCATACCCAATAGCCGCATTATCAACATCTACAAACGAGGTGACCGCATACCCCCACACATAGATCACCACGACTTCGTCGACCTTCGCACAGCCTCTTTCCCGAGCGAGTGTAACATCATGTTCGGATCCGACCTCCGGATAGCAGTGTCCGGTGAGTTCCGAGGGCCGCAAAGATACCTTTACCGTAGGTTCCGTCATGATACCGAAGGGCAACGGAGCGTATATCGCTAAGCATTGCATACCAGGAGTACCAAGAAGCGGATCTCGCTACTTTCGAAGGATGGACGACGAGAAGACACCTTACCATTTCCAGACTGCACTCGGAGCTAGAGAGCCTCCGCCTTACGAGCCGCGAGTTACATGGAAAATATCACACCTCCAATGTACATCCATACGGCATCCTTGCCAGGGATGGCTTGGAAGGTGATGTTATCGACCATGTACCCCACTATTCGTACATGGATTTTTGACGGATGCTTCTTTGGATGGATCGACAAAGATCATACACATCCGTTTCGAGTTTACATGGATTGTATGAAATATATTCCGTATCAAGATGTATGATGTATCTTCTACATGATTGGAATGAAAGTGACCATGTCACATTTTTGGCCTTCACCTCTTTTAGTGCAAATTGATTGGGAAACGCCGTTAAAGTTAAATGAACTTCGAACAAAGAACATAAAAGGAATAAAAAAAGAGAATAAAAGAAAACTTTCCTTAAAAAAAAAAATCTAAAAAAATGATGACAAACACCAAATTCACATGAACATTAAATAAACGATAAAATAAAATTTGAATCATTAAAAGATAAACAAAATCAACATAAATGTTAAATCAAATTCTCAATCAAATTTCAAATGTGATCTTCCAAATTTCAAATCAAATCTTAAATCAAATTTCAACCGAGTTCAAACTCATCCTTCCAAATTTCAAATTCAATCTTTCCGTACTCCAAATCTCAATCAAATTCAAGTTCAATCTTTCCGCATTCCAAATCTCTATCAAATCTCAAATTCGATCTTCCAGATCTTAAATCAAATCTCAATCGAAAATTCAAATTCAATCTCCCAAATCTGAAATCCAATCCGTTCTGTTCTCTCCTTGTCCGGGATGGAAGCGGCTGATTCCATCGACACGGATCGAATCCGATGGCGAGGAATTATATCCAATCCAAACCAAGCAACATCCGATCAACTCTTTTGAATGGGATATGTGACATCTACATATTCTCTCCTAATCTATTTCCTTCCACGAAAGTCTTTTACAACTTTCATGAAATTCTCGAAAAACCAAAATTCCACACTCTTCAAATCAACACTACAAATCTTTGCAAAATCAATTACCAAAAAAATTCAAATTCAAACTTTCGGGTCGAGGATTTTACGTCCAAGACTCGCACCGCTTTAGGATTCTTTCCCTATCGCACCGAAATACATCAAATTCAAACTTTTGGATCGAGGATTTTACATCCAAGACCGCACCGCTTTAGGATTCTTTCCCTATCGCACCGAAATACATCAAATTCAAACTTTTGGGTCGAGGATTTTACATCCAAGACCGCACCGCTTTAGGATTCTTTCCCTATCGCACCGAAATACATCAAATTCAAACTTCGGGTCGAGGATTTTACATCCAAGACCGCATCGCTTTAGGATTCTTTCCCTATCGCACCGAAATACATCAAATTCAAACTTTGGGTCGAGGATTTTACATCCAAGACCGCACCGCTTTAGGATTCTTTCCCTATCGCACCGAAATACATCAAATTCAAACTCTTGGGTCGAGGATTTTACATCCAAGACCGCACCGCTTTAGGATTCTTTCCCTATTGCACCGAAATACATCAAATTCAAACTTTCGGGTCGAGGATTTTACATCCAAGATCGCACCGCTTTAGGATTCTTTCCCTATCGCACCGAAATACATCAAATTCAAACTTTCGGGTCGAGGATTTTACATCCAAGATCGCATCGCTTTAGGATTCTTTCCCTATCAGTACCGAAATACATCAAATTCAAACTTTTGGGTCGAGGATTTTACATCCAAGACCGCACCGCTTTAGGATTCTTTCCTATTGCACCGAAATACATCAAATTCAAACTTTTGGGTCGAGGATTTTACATCCAAGACCGCACCGCTTTAGGATTCTTTCCCTATCGTACCGAAATACATCAAATTCAAACTTTCGGGTCGAGGATTTTACATCCAAGATCGCACTCGCTTTAGGATTCTTTCCCTATCAGCACCGAAATACATCAAACTCAAACTTCTGGGTCAAGGATTTTACATCCAAGACCGCATCGCTTTAGGATCATTTCCCTATCGCAATGAAATACATCAAAATCAAACTCTCGAGGTTAAGGATTTTACATCCAATACCGCATTACTCCGAGATCTTTCCTCATTGTAATGATCCAATCCAATCGATTCGATCTTCTTTTGGGGTCGAAGATGTTACATCTAAAACCTCAAAATTCCAATTTTCATTTCAAATCAAATCCCTTCAAATTAATTCGACAAACTTCAATCTAAATCGAAACTCCAAATCGAAATCTAAACTCACACATCATGACTCGAACATGAAACAAAATAAAATCTAAATCGAAATTCTCCTAGCATCATGTGATTTGGGATTCACCTCCTTTTCCTTTCCCCAGCCGAGAGTTCAAGAATCTCCAGGCCCGCAGATATACTCGACACTCCCCAGCCAGAGCTCTTCTACTTCGTCCTAAGTTTGTTACTCGACATCCGTGTTGGTTTTGTTGATCGCCTCGGTCAACACCAATACGCGCGTGTGCTCCGTCACCACCACACCTATCGGGTCCATTTGTCGACCTCATTTTCGATGAGGTCTTCTCTTCTTCTTTTAGTGCTTAGGATCTAGCCTTAGTTTTTCCTTCGACTATCTTAGAGGACTAGAATCGGGATCCACCATCTAGAATTTCAAACCACTTCTTAACTCCCCGCAAACTCCACAAACTCGATCGTAGACCCCTAATCACCTAGAGGGTCGAGATCAAATGCGGAAGTTTAAAGGATGAGTTCCCATAGACTCTTCGGCCTTAGGATCGCCCCTGTGGCCCTGGTCCGGTGAAGGGCCGACTTACACACACACTACACCTATACACTACACTTTCACACACTTCCTAAAAACACACCCATACCCGACTTGACCTCCCGACTCATGTAGGTGATTCACATGGATGGTCCTTAACCCCTAAGCCCTCGCAAGAGGGTTAGGAACAACATAAATGAATGCCTCAAATGAGTCCCTTCATGGCTCATGTGGGCTTGATATGGCTTCATGGCTCAACCAAAATGATTTTATTCCACTTACATTCACCTAATCTTCCATTTTCCAAATTTTTAATTTTCGACCCCCGGACCCTACACCCGCCAACCTACCCAAAGCCCTGAATTACCCAAATTTCTCAAAAATTTCCAAATCACCCAAAATTCTCCAAAATCATTCCCAAACATTTCCACATCACTCAAATTGATCATCCATACCCAAAAATACCAAAAATTCCAAAAATACCTCCCAATACCCTCCAAATACCCAAAATACCCCTCTTGACTCAAAAATCCAAAAACTCAGAAAATTCCTAGAAAATTCCAGAAAATCCCAAATATTCCCAATTTCATTTTGTTCAACTATACCATGGGCCAATTTTGTCAATTTACCCTACTTTTGTCAAAACCCCCAATTTGACCCATTTTAACCCTAAGTGAACCCAATGTCAAACCAAACCTACCCAATTGACCCAAATTCTGGTCCAATTCAATTCTAAACTTCAATTTAACATCCCCAACACCAATCCAGACCAAATCCAAGCCCAATTTGATTGGCATTGGGATCCAATTTCACTTTTGGCCTTAAAGCCCAATTTGGACCCATGACCCAAACTTAGCCCAAACTCACCCAATTCAACCCCAATTAACCCCAAATCTTTTCTAAATCTTCCTTAACATTCCCACAAACAAAACATTAACATGATTTGCCCAAAATTTAGACCCAAACCCCACTCAAATTCAACCCAAAGCTAAAAGGCCCATTTTCGACCTAAACCCAAACCTAACCCAAATGAGCCCAAACCCCAAAATCAAAGCCCAACCAAAGTCAAAACCTCTTTGAAACACTCCCATAAATATTTCTCAACATTAATTTTACATCAATTTCAACCCTAGCCCAACATTGGCCCAAGTTAGCCCAATTTGACCTACATAGTGCTCACTTACCAAATAAACCCAAATTCAAACCAATTCAACTCCAAATCACACCAAATTGACTCCAAGCCCTTCATAGAACATCCCTAAACCAATTATGACATTTATTTGACAAGGTCCTTCACAAAATCTTTACCCAAATGCCCATCCTAAAATCAAAAAGCCCATTTCCCCTTAAACTTTCCTAAAAGCCCACTTCTTTCAAATTCAAAAGCCCAAATTCATCCAAAGCCCACATGGCACTTCCCCTCATCATCCATTTAATCAAAATTGTCCCTAAGTTCCAAAGTCATCAATTAAACAATTCCAAATCAAGCCCCATACAAATTCCCATCAAAATATCAAAATTTTCTTAAATCCTTTTTTATGAAATCGACCCAAGCTTTTCCCAAGCCAAAGATGAGCCAATGAAGCCATGCATGAGCCACATGGAAGCCATGAGAGCCTCTTTACATGTCACCATGCCATTTTGGGCAAAAGGAGGAGACTCTTTCCTTAATTCCTAAAAGTGATTAACCACTCCCATGATTCCACTAAATCTTGCTTAAGCTTAATCATACTTGGATGGTGACCATTCCCCACCGATTAAGCCGACCTAAATCACTTTCTATTCAACTTAAACAAAGCCTTGGGTGGTGCACCTAGCCCAAATGGATGGGTTGACCAATTTCAAGCCAAAGTGGCCTCTCCCCCATACCATTTTAATCCAAACACTTTACACATGTCCAAGCCCAATCGACTTCACCATTGCCAAGCCCCGACCTCCCCGGTCAAGATGGTGACCCATGCCTCGCCGGCCAGCCACCCGGGCCGCCGGAAAACACCATGGCCGAGAGCATGGGGAGGAGCCAAACCTTGGAATTCCACCTCGCCGAGCCGCCCCATGCTCAATGGCCACCATAGTCGTTCTTCCCATGCCCAGCAGCAGCTCGATCCCAACCCTCGTCATCCCCGCGAGGCTCTCCACCACCTCTATTTAAACCCGACCCCCTCACGGCCATGAGAGGAGAGTTGCACAAACCTTGCCGAAACTCGCCAAAATTGTTCCGCACCCTTCTCCACCCTTAGAGCAGCTTGATCCCCGATGTCAATTTGCCCTAATCCCCACCGATAAAACTCAATTTCCCAACCGAAATTCCACCCAAAACCGTGACACTTCTCCACAGATGAGCCAATCCCCAAATCGATTGGTTCTACACCTTCACTGCACCAAGGGAAGGTGTCCACCAACGAAAGCCCCATCTCCAAAGCCACCTAGCCTGCTCCAGCCTCCAAGCTTTGTGATCTACTGTGGTCGAAGTCCAACCTAGACAATTCACTGCACCAGAGACTTCATCCTGGAGCTTGCTAGATCCAATCGAAGGTGCAACAACTCTCGCATCGAAGCCACACTTCTCCGAGCAAAGGTATGAGCTAATTCTTCATCCCGAGCTTCCGGAGATTCTCCATTTCAAATGCTTTAATTTCAATGCATGATAACCGTATAGATGTGTTCGTCTCTTCAAGACGAATCCATAGAGCATAAGAACATGAAAATCCATCGAGTATCGAGCGAGATATTGTGGATTTAGTGTGGACGCGCTCTCGGCGAGGACACTCGGGGACGATGAACGGATGCCGTCCATTTAATACACGCGCGGACGGACGGCCGAGATCGCGCCGGATGAGGAGACGGAACGATGCAGCCGGGCCCCGGAGCGGCCGACTCGGATGGCGACGCGCCAATCGCGACCGCGACACGTACCCCTTCGGAGCCGCCGATGATCGACGCCGGCGCCGCGTGGATAAGTAGATAAATAGGGTATTTAATGTATTTATTAAATATCCGTAAACTTTAAAAATTCATAACTTTGTGTAGGAAAATCAGAAAAATAAAATAAAAATACCCTCTTGCTCAAAGGAATGTAGGAGAATAATGTGGAAAAGAAATCATTTAATTTCATCAAGTATTTTATTTTTTATAATTTATTTACTCTCCGCATACATTTAATTCTCCATGCATGTATACAATTCACTATGGCATGAGACCATAGAGCTTTTAAGCCTCCGAATTTGGGAACATTCCCCGAATTTTCCAAAGTCGAGGTCATCCCTATGAAGAGTTATTGATTTTTCAAATTCATGTCACTCGTTTTGAGTATTTTAATTCCAATAAATAGCATGTTGTGAAATAAATTCTAGGAAAATTTGGTGATGTTCCTTATGACCAGAGAACCCTAGGAAAAATAGGTTTTGAGTTAGGTTCATTTTAGACAACCCTAATCGGCTTAAACACTCAAAATAGGTCTCTAATTAATTAGAGCTAACCATACATCAAATTGACTTCAAATCAATTCTCCATTGACCTTTAGGGTCAGAAGAACCCACCATAAAAATTTGAGGTCAATTGACTTGGTTAGCCCTATTAATCGGGTCGATTAAGCCATTTAGTCATTTTAAACTTTAAAAATTCATAACTTTCAAAATATCTTTCAAAAATTCACCAAATTGGTTTTGGAACCTCTCTGATATCAGGGGAATTTAAGAAAATTAAAATTTCAATTTTCTAAAAAAGTTGATTTTTAATATTATTTTAATATTTTTAATAATTAAAAAATAATAAAAATCACAAAAATAATAAAATTCACCAAAATGTCACATTTTGAATTTTAATCACTTAGGAACAAACCCCATATTTTTCTTAGGCCTATTTGGTGAGATATTAATTTTTAAAGCTCTAGGGTAATTTTAAAATTAAAAAAATGTATTTTCTAGCATTTTCACTAAAATAATTATAATAAATCATAGAAAAATCAGAAAATTGCAAAATTTGCTTCTCTGATTTCCTTGATATCAGAGAGATTTTTGAAAAACATAAAATTCATTTTTCAACATTTATTTTATTTTTAAATTAATTAACACTCCATAACTTAAAATATTTATAATAAAAATAATATAATTCAAAAAATCACCAAAATTGGTCCAAGTGGTCCCCTGGTCATTAGGAATGTCCCCTAATTTTCTTAAGGACAGAAACTTTCCCTTGGTCATGTTATTAAATTTTCCTTGGAAATCTCTATTTTCTACCAAAAATAATTATATAAATAAATTAAATACAGTAAAAATCACATTTTCTCCTCTCATGTCTTTATTGACATATGAGTGAAGTCACATAAAAATTTCAAGTTCATTTGAGTTCAATTTAGTGAGTTATGAAATTATTAAGCTTAAAGGGTAAAGTGGTAATTAAATTTTTTTAATCCTTAATTAAAACTTTAGGTTTAATAAAAAATTAACAAGTAAAATATTTGATCCTAATCTGATTTGGATGATTGAAATTTAATAATTGAAGGGTAGAAACCCATTAAGCAATTTAAAATGATTAAACTTTAATTAAATAATTGATTAAATTTGGAAGAATAATAAAATCGGAATTATTAAAATAAGGATATTATTAGGAAGAGATTTATTCTTTAATTTAAAAATCCCTAAATTAATCGTTTCATTAGTGTTTAATTCCTAATTAAAATGATAATTCAAATTTAAAATATTAAAAGACTTAATCATTAAACTAAAATTAAATTATCGAACTTTTTAAAATTTTAATTAAAATTAAAATGAATAAAATTGAATTAAAAAAATTAAATTAAATCAAATTAAATCAAATTAAAAATTAAATTAAAAATTAAATTAAATTAAATTAAATTAAATTAAATTAAAAATTAAAATTAAATTAAATTAAATTAAATTAAATTAAATTAAATTAAATCAAATTAAATAAAAAATTAATTAAATTAAATCAAATTAATTCAATGTAACATCAAATTAAACTAAATCGAATTAAATTGAATTAAATTAAATTAAATTAAATTAAATTAAATTAAATTAAGTTGAATTAAATAACATCACCTAAGACATAAAGAAATAAGCCTAAAATAACTTCAACACTATTCCAAATTTAAACCCTTCAATCGAAATTAAGCTAAATCACAAACCATTCAACACCAATTTACCCTCAAAAGCTTTAGTTATCATAACTCCTAAACTTAATATTAAATGAAATGTTACTTCACTTATAGGACATTCAAATATCCTAGCTCACCGAGCAAGTTAACAAAACTCAAAACCTCGACGATCGATTCATTTACATAATTAAATTCATTTCGACTTAAAACAATCCTAGAAATATCGAAAAGATGTTTAAGATTCTTCTTAAGCACTTCCTCAATATGATAGGATATTTATAAGAACAATCGAACTTAATTGTTCTTCGATGAAGAAAATCGTCTTCAAATCAAAAACACAAGGAACCTAGACGTCATAGAAATGACTAGCTATGGATTAGAATTTGGTAGAAAACCATAACCCTTACCTTAGCCTTTACCTAGGAACTTGCTTAAATGTTCTAATCGTGTTTTAAGTGCAACTGAATGACTGGGAAGACCCTCCGTGTACGCTTTTATTTTATCGCAATTTACTTTCCCGCAATTTACTTTCGCAATTTATTTTATCGCAAATGCACTTTACTTTTCTGCATGATAAAACAACCGTTGCATGAAAACCCACACCTTTAGGATAGTCCCTAAAACTCGAAACCAAAACTAAGTTAAAAGTCATTGCAAGATAAAATTCACCGCCACAACATTTCAAAATATAAAGCAACTCAAAATTTAATCACAAACGTAACACAAAACTACAATTACAACCGAATTAAAACGTCCCGTTGGATGATCGGAATACCTCTGATGATGTAACCTACGTGTTGCTAACGGGATTTCCCACGGTCTAAATGAAAGTGTGGAACTCATTCAGCTGAGTTTAGCAAATTCATCCTGACTAAGTGAATCCGATAAAAATAATGATGCCTAAGGATGGAACCGCGGATCTTAACCTGTGTCGTTATAATCAACTTTAAGATTTGTTTTAATTAAAACACAAAAAACACTTGGAAATTAAGGCTTCTCTAAACCAAAACACTTTTCTCATCCCCCGATTTATGATTTCTAAAACTAAACCTCCGCAACAACAAGGAGCTCGGAGCATGGTAGGCAAAGACGGCCATCGTCGTCACAAGAAATCTCGAACCCACTTCAAGAAAACTTTCCTAGAATTAAACAACAAAGCCATAGGACTTCGAGGTAGTTTGCCTAGTGCAACATAAATCCTCAACTCTTCGTTAGTGCATTTGCATCGCAAATTAAGCCCTAACCGGTCTTAGGATTCCGAGGTAGTCGTCCGATACGACATAAACCCTCATATCTTCCAGTGCTATTTCGTATGATTCTATCATATAAATATAAGCCCTAATTAATTAAAATCTGGCAAGATTAAAACATTAAATAAACATTAGGACTTTCCTAAATCCAAGCCAAACAATAGGATAGTCGGAGATTATCGAAGTTCACTTCGAATCCGTAATTTCTCCTACTTTTCTTCCTTCGAATTCCCAAAATAAAATGTTCCAAACTCGATCCATTCCCTATCGAGATTCAAAAATTCAATTCTTCGAAAACTTAAACTTTGAAATTCTTGAGAGCAGCATTATTGATTATTATCGAGAGTTTTCTTAGGTGATTCCCGTCACTTAAGATGTAATTAACTATATGGGCTTGCCCCTATAGTGGAATTTTAAAGAACCTGTAGTAATATAAACCCCGCTTTTTAATTCATTTATATTAAGTAGGAATTATGTCGGCTTATAAAACCGAGTTGCGTTGGCATCAAAACTGACGTCATTAAATTCCTCATTATTTAACCGAGCCTCAACACTATCAAGCAAGGTGTCTATCCTTGTGATGATATTACCTGGCCATGATGGGCACGTGTTTCCGTTTATATAGACTGTTTCGGGATGTAGACGGCTTCGATTTCATATCTTAAACTCTTCGCATGTGAGATCGGTTTCGAAATCAAATACTACTTAAATTATATCTATATTTAAATTTAAAATTAAAATTGGCCGACAACTTCGTAAAGCACTACTTTAAAACAAAATCCAACACTCATACCTAAAAAATAGCCGACAAGGTACAAGATCTTCTGCCCTTCTGTAGAGCGTTGCCAAAACTTACAAGATTAAAGGCACTTCATGGCCACAAACAAGCCAACATCCCGGTGTCCCAAAAGGAAGCCTAGAACATATGTCGGCACACCCGAAACCCTTGCCCTCATCTCGAGTGGCTAGCGATGTGATCCTTTGCCGCCATTCAAACGAGGCCGAGAGAGAGCCATGCAAATGGCTAGCTGTAGTCGGTCAACATCCACGCGTGTTACACAGAAAATGAAAGAACCGGTCGTATCATCGAGAACATAATTTTTATTGCCTTCTCGCAGGAGACACTCTTCGCAAACTATACGACATCACCACTCGCGTGCAACTGTTATGATATACAATGCACCTTTGAACCCTCACACATCCTCGTCGATCATATAGTATCCGTAAAATTCTACTAATAAAACATCCTGAACCGATCTATAGATTAGCCAATGTTCTTTATACTATCGAGCGAAGGTAAAGAATAAGAATGCTTCTATTTGGCACAATACCATAATCTAAGTTCTCCACAAATGATAATTATTCTAAAAATCTTAGATTAGTTGAAAAGGAGAAAGTTGTTTTATTTATACCTGCATTAATCTTTATTTAGTTACTGTTTACTTACATTTAGTAAAAAATTTATTAAACTTAAAATTTGAATTTTTAAAAGAAATAAAAATAATAATTACTTTTAATTTGAAAAATCTAAAATATTTCTTAATTTTCTCATAATCTTCACTGTGGGATCGATACCAGGACTCCAATAGAGCCCTGTATTACTTGAAACGATACGTATTTTACAATAATTATTATAAATATTTAAATATAAATTCATAAATTCTTACATAAGTAAAAGTCAGGTCGGCTGGGTCGGCGTAGTCGCAATCAGAAACCAGAGCGAGAGTTATACTTCTAGGGAAGGGAAGTGGGAGCTATGGAGTGAAAGCTAGTATGCTCCCAGCCTAAACATGAATTTGGGTAGTGAACTTAGGATTAACCAATGTTTTTTATGCGCTTGGAAATGGGTAAAGATTAGGAATGCTTCTATTTGACACAATACAATTGTATCACTGATCTATGCCACATTAATCATCATTTTATTATTGGAGAGGAAGATTCTTTATTACAACTGAACTTTGTTATAAATTTAGTTTTGTGTTAGTTTAACTTGCTAGAAGTTAGAACGTACTTTGGTAGAATTAGTAACTACAACTATTCGTTTCTGTTGTAATACTAGTAATTACTTGCAATTGTGGTGTGATTCGATAGGTGATTTCTGTGCTACGTTATAAAATTAATTGCCTCCTTGTGGGATTCATATCCAGGACTCCACTAGAGCTTTGTATTTCTTGAGCGATGCGTATAATTGTGTTTAATTGTGTGACTTAGTCGAAAACTAAATTAATATATATAAATCTGAGTTCATAAATTTTGGCAATTTGAAAAAGTCGCACCAAGTTGTTGGTGCCGTTGTCGGGGAGGAAAGGTAACTTCAAAAAATTAATTTTGTAGGATATGAAAGCTTACATTTGAATTACAAGCCATAATTGTGTGTTTGTTTATTGTTAGTGTGCTTATTGTGTTTGTATGCATAGTATCGGATCTATAGGTTTAGTGCCTTACGATTATGAATTAGAGCGTATTATTAGAAAAATTTGAAAACAACAAAAACAATCTGAAAATCCTCACAAAATGGCAAACAACTTGAACAATTTAAACAATCAAAACAAAAATATACCAAAACCTTTAAGAGATTATGCTAATCCAACAACAGATGAAATTCACTTAACAATTCAAAATCCTGATGTTACTACTATTTAATTTGAGCTTAAACCTGCTATTTTCCAAATGGTACAGAAAAATCAATTTGGAGGAACACCTAATAAAGATCCTAAATTACATCTCGCAAGTTTTCTAGAACCGTGTGCTACCTTTAAATATGATGGAGGTTCGAACGATGTTGTTAGGCTTATAATTTTTCCTTTTTCATTAAGATATAAGGCTAAGGCGTGGTTAAATTTGTTAGCACCTGGATCTATCAGAACTTGGGGAGAACTTTCACAAAAGTTTCTGTCAAAATATTTCCCTCCTTTAAAAACTGCTAAGCTGAGGAATAGTATTACATCTTTTAGTCAGTTTGATGGAGAATCCATATATAAAGCTTGGGAAAGATTTAAATATCTTCTAAGAAAGTATCCAAAACATGCTTCACCAGATTGGTTAATAATTTAAAAAGTTTATAATGGACTAGTGGGATCTTTGAGATCGATTATCGATGCTACTGTTGGTGGATCATTAATGTCAAAACCTTTGATGAAGCATATTCGTTAATTAAAGAGATGGCTACTAATAATTTTCAATGGCCCTTTAGGCAGGTAAATGCTAAGAGAGTAGCTAGTATTCATGATTCTGATGTGATAATATGATAGTCTCTCAAATTGCTGCACTTTCTAAGAAAATAGATCAATATGGAATGAATTATTCTCCAACACCCCCAGTGTTAGAAGAAAGTTCATCAGGACTGATGATAGACTCTCAAATATCATATGAAACCTTGAATGCTATAAATAACAAAGTCAACAATTCTTATTTGAATAATTATAATCCTAGTTGGAAGAATCATCCGAACTTCAACTGGAATAATAAAAATG
>JAKZJZ010002969.1:0-11970 GCA_022702705.1 Papilionanthe hookeriana x Papilionanthe teres | reverse complement strand
GGAGAACGTGAAGGGGTTGAGCCGTATATCCCACAATACGTCACCGAGCCTCGCCATTTGCAGATTATTCCGGAATACGAGCTGGAAAGAATGCAGAAATGTCGAAAAGAAAACCTTTGAGTACTTTGAGAGAATCAGAGGCAGAAGGATCAATATACTAGAGGGCCTCGAGCTACATACAGACGTATTCTCGGAATATGAACAACAACAAATCGTGGATTGCATCTGAGATTTGAAAAGAATGGGCCGAGCGAGGCCGCCTAAGGAAAACACCTACTCGGAACCCCGGAGATGGATGACGGGGAAAGGAAGAATTACAATACAATGTGGATGTTGCTACAACTTCGCGGAAGACGAGAAGGGAAACCCACGGGAATACTCCGTCATGGCCGAGTGGATCCGATGCCATTAGTCATCAAGAGAATGGTAAAGAGATTGATAACATGGAGGGTACTGCCGGCGGATTGCATACCCAATAGGCTGCATTATTAACATCTACGAAGCGGGGTGGTGCATACCCCCGCACATCGATCACCACGACTTTGTCGGACCTTTACGCACGGTCTCTTTCTCGAACTAGTGTAACATCATGTTCGGATCGACCTCCGGATAGCGAGGCCCGGGTGAGTTCGAGGGCCGGTGAAGATACCATTACCGGTAGGTTCCGTCATGATGCGAAGGGCAACGGAGCGAGATATCGCTAAACATTGCATACCGGGAGTACCGATGAAGCGGATCTCGGTTACTTTCGGAAGAATGGACGACGTGGAAGACACCTTACCATTTCCGAGCCGGACCCGGAGCTAGAGAGCCTCCGGCCTTACGAGCTGTGAGTTGCATGGAAAATATCACACCTCCAGCGCACATCCATACGGCATCCTTGCCAAGGATGGCTTGGAAGGTGATGTTATTGACCATGTACCCCACTATTCAGACATGGATTTTTGACAGATGCTTTTTTTTGATGGATCGACAAAGATCATACATAGTCCGTTTTGGGTCTACATGGATTGTATGAGATGTATTCCAGATCGCGTTGTATGATGTATCTTCGACATGATTGGAATGAAAGTGACCATGTCACATTTTTGGCCTTCACCTCTTTTGTGCAAATTGATTGGGAAACGCCATTAAAGTTAAATGAACTTCGAACAAAGAACGAGAAAAGAAACAAAAAGAATGAAAGAAAACTTTCCTTAAAAATCTAAATAATGATGAACATGATAAATTCACACGAACATTAAACAAATGATAAAATAAAATTTGAATCGTTAAAAGACAAACAAAATGACCACAAATTTTCAATCAAATTCAAAATTCAATCTTTCCAGATTTCAAATCAAATCTCAATCAAATTTCAAATTCAATCTTTCCAAATCTCAAATCAAATCTCAAATCAAATCTCAATCGAGTTCAAACTCAACCCGCCAAATCTGAAATCCAATCCGTTCTACTCTCTCCCTTGTATGGGATGGAAGCGGTTGATTCCATTGACACGGATCGAATCTGATGGCGAGGAATTATATCCAATCCAAATCGGTGACTTCCGACCAGCTCTTTTGAATGGGACATGTAGCATCTACATATTCCCTCTTAATCTATTTCCTTCCATGAAAGTCTTTTACAACTTTCATGAAATTCTCGAAACACCAAAATTCCACACTTTTCAAACCAACACTACAAATCTTTGCAATATCAATTAACATCAAATTCAAACTTTTTGGAGTTGAGGATTTTACATCCGATACTGCATTGCTTTAGGATCCTTTCCCTATCGCAATGAAATACATCAAATTCAAACTTTTTGGAGTTGAGGATTTTACATCCGATACTGCATTGCTTTAGGATCCTTTCCCTATCGCAATGAAATACATCAAATGGAAACTTTTTGGAGTTGAGGATTTTACATCCGATACTGCATTGCTTTAGGATCCTTTCCCTATCGCAATGAAATACATCAAATTCAAACTTTTTGGAGTTGAGGATTTTACATCCGATACTGCATTGCTTTAGGATACTTTCCCTATCGCAATGAAATACATCAAATGCAAACTTTTTGGAGTTGAGGATTTTACATCCGATACTGCATTGCTTTAGGATCCTTTCCCTATCGCAATGAAATACATCAAATGCAAACTTTTTAGAGTTGAGGATTTTACATCCGATACTGCATTGCTTTAGGATCCTTTCCCTATCGCAATGAAATACATCAAATTCAAACTTTTTGGAGTTGAGGATTTTACATCCGATACTTGCATTGCTTTAGGATCCTTTCCCTATCACAATGAAATACATCAAATTCAAACTTTTTGGAGTTGAGGATTTTACATCCGATACTTGCATTGCTTTAGGATCCTTTCCCTATCGCAATGAAATACATCAAATTCAAACTTTTTTGAAGTTGAGGATTTTACATCCGATACTGCATTGCTTTAGGATACTTTCCCTATCGCAACGAAATACATCAAATTCAAACTTTTTGGAGTTGAGGATTTTACATCTGATACTGCATTGCTTTAGGATCCTTTCCCTATCGCAATGAAATACATCAAATTCAAACTTTTTTTTTTGAAGTTGAGGATTTTACATCCGATACTGCATTGCTTTAGGATCCTTTCTCTATCGCAATGAAATACATCAAATTCAACCTTTTGAGGTTGAGGATTTTACATCCAAGACTGCATTGCTTTAGGATTCTTTCCCTATCGCAATGAAATACATCAAAAATCAAATTCCTGGGGTTGAGGATTTTACATCCGATACCGCATTGCTTTAGGTTCTCTCCCTATTGCAATGAAATACATCCAAATCAAACTCTTGAGGTTAAGGATTTTACATCCAATACCGCATTGCTCTGAGATTTCTCCTCATTGTAATGATTCAATCCAATCAATTTAATTTTCTTTTGAGATTGAAGATGTTACATCTAAAACCACAAAATTCCAATTTTCATTTCAAATCAAATCCCTTCAAATTAATCTTAACAAAACTTCAATCTAAATTGAAACCCAAACTAAAATCTAAGCTCACACATCAAAACTTAAACTAAAATAAAATAAAATCTAAATTGAAATTCCCCCAGGTCATGTGATTTGGGATTCACCTCCTTTCCCTTTCCCTAGCGAGAGTTCAGGAATCTCCAGTCTCAGAGATGTACTTGACACTCCCCAGCAGAAACTCTTCTACTTTGTCCTAAGTTTGTCACTTGGACATCTGTGTTGGTTTTGTTGATCTCTTCGGTCAACGCCAATATGCGCGGTGTGCTTGTTTAGCTCACCACACCTATTGGGGGTCCATTTGTTGACCTCATTTTTGATGAGGTCTTATCTTCTTCTTTTTATTACTTAGGATCTAGCCTTAAGCTTTTCCTTTGACTGTCTTAGAGGACTAGAATTGGGACCCACCACTTAGAAATTCAAACCACTTCTTAACTCCCTGCAAACTCCACAAACTTGACTATAGACCCCTAATCACCTAGAGGGTTGAAATCAAATGTGGAAGTTTAAAGGATGAGTTCCTATAGGGCTCTTTGGCCTTAGGACTACCCTGGGTGGCCTGGTCTGGTGAGGGATGACTTTCACACACACTACACTCATACACTACACTTTCACACACCTATACCCAACTTGACCTCCTGACTCATGTAGGTGATTCACATGGATGGTCCTTAACCCCTAAGCCCTTGGATAAGATGGTTAGGAACAACATAGTGGATGCCTCAATTGAGTCCCTTCATGGCTCATGTGGGCTTGATATGGCTTCATGGCTCAACCAAAATGATTTCATTCCACTTACATTCACCTAATCTTCAATTTTGCCAAATTTTCAATTTTGCCAAATTTTCAATTTTTGACCCCCGGGACCCTACACCCGCCTAGCCTACCCAAAACCCTTGAAATCCCCCAAAATTTCCAAATCACCGAAAATTCCTCAAAACCAATCCCAAACATTTCCACATCGCTCAAATATACCATCCATACCCAAAAATACCAAAAATTCCAAGAATACCTCCCAATACCCTCCAAATACCCAAAATACCCCTCCTGACCCAAAAATCCAAAAATTCAGAAAATTCCTAGAAAATTCTAGAAAATCCTAAATATTTCCAATTTCATTTTGTTCAACTACACCAAGGGCCAATTCTATCAATTTACCCCACTTTTGTCAAAACCCCCAACTTGACCCATTTTAAACCCAAAGTGAAACCAATGTTAAACCAAACCTACCCAATTGACCCAAATTCTGATTCAATTCAATTCTAAACTTCAATTCAATATTCCCAATACCAATCTAGACCAAATCCAAGTCCAATTTGATTGACATTTGGATCCAATTTCACTTTTGGCCTTAAAGATCAATTTGGACCCATGACCTAAACCTAACCCAAACTCACCCAATTCAACTCCAATTAACCCCAAATCTTTTCTAAATCTTCCTTAACATTCCCACAAACAAAAC
The DNA here is from genome assembly GCA_022702705.1 of Papilionanthe hookeriana x Papilionanthe teres. Lineage (NCBI taxonomy): Eukaryota > Viridiplantae > Streptophyta > Magnoliopsida > Asparagales > Orchidaceae > Papilionanthe > Papilionanthe hookeriana x Papilionanthe teres. The sequence continues at coordinate 7,512 of JAKZJZ010002969.1, read as the reverse complement.
ACTAACATGATTTGACAACATTTAGACCCAAACCCCACTCAAATTCAACCCAAAGCTAAGAGGCCCAATCTTGACCTAATCCCAAACCTAACACAAATGAGCCCAAACCCCAAAATCAAAGCCCAACCAAAGTCAAAACCTCTTTGAAACACTCCCATAAACATTTCCCGACATTAATTTTACATCAATTTCAACCCTAGCCCAACATTGGCCCAAGTTAGCCCAATTTGACCTATATTGGCCCATTCACCAAAGGAGCCCAAATTCAACCCAATTCAAACCCAAATCACTCCCAATTTGCTCCAAGTCACTCATGACACATCTATGAGCTAAACACAACAATTATTTGGCCCAAGCATTTACCAAATTTTCATCCCAAAATCCATTTTAAAATCCAAAATCCCACTTCCCTAAACCATTTTAAAAGCCCATTTCCACCAAATACAAAAGCCCAAAATTGGCCCTAAAGCCCACAAGGCAAGTTCTTTTCATCATACCTTTAATTGATATAACCCCTAAGTTTCAAAATCATCATTAAACCATTCCAAATCAAGCTTCATACAAATTCCCATCAAATTACCAAAAATTTCTAAAATCCATTTTCATGAAATTGACCAAGCTTTTCCCCAAGCCAAAGACAAGCCATGCAAACCATGGACAAGCCACATGAAGCCATGGAAGGTTTCACATGTGATCAAGCCATTAATGGCAAAAGGAGGAGCCTCTTTTAAGCCCCCTTAAAAAGGTTTTAACCCTTTTTATGCTTCACCTTAATCCATGATTAATCAAAATATTCATGGATGGTGACTTCTCTACCCTTTCCTAGCTGATCCATCCGATCCTCCCTCGGCCCAAATCGGCCATGGGGAGGTGAACCAAGCCCAAAGGTGGACTTGACCAAATCGAGCCAAAATTAGCTCCTCCCCCATTCCATTTCAATTCAACTCCTTTACACATGTCCATGGCCAATTGATTGCACTAAGCCCGACCACGACCTCCTCGACCTTGAGGGTGACTGACCACTAGCCGGCCGACCACCACAGTGCCGGAAACCACCAGGCGAGAGCTCGCATGTGAGCCCAAACTTGAAATTCTCACTTGCTGAGCTGCCCCATCCCCGGTGGCCATTGTAGCTGTTCATCTCTTGCCGAGAGCGAGCTGATCCCAAGCCCTAACTCTCCACGGGAGGCCCTCCACCCTCTCCTATTTAAACACCAACCCCTCTCGGCCATGAGGGGTGTTGAACCAAATCTTGCTGAAACTGCGCAAAATTATTCCGAGACACTCTCCATACTTAGAGCGAGTTGATCCACTAGTGCCAGTTTGCCCTAATCCCCACCAACGGAACCCGATTTCTCGGCCAAAATTCCACCCAAAACCGGGACACTTCTCCACGGTGGATCAATCCTCAAATTGATTAGTCCTACACCTTCACTGGACCAGAGAAGGAGTCCGCGAACAAAAGCCCCCTCTCCGGGCCACCCGGTTGCTCCGGCCTCGAAGCTTTGTGATCGAGCTGTGGTCGAAATCTACCTAGGCGATTCATCGGACCGGGAGACTTTATGCGGAGCTTGCTGGGATCCAATCGAAGGTGACACAACCCTCGGATTGAAGCCACACTTCTACGAGCAAAGGTATGAGCTAATTCTTCATCCCGAGCTTCGGAGATTCTCCATTTCAAATGCTTTAATTTCAATGCATGATCACCGTATAGATGTATTCGTCTCTTCAAGACGAATCCATAAAGCATAAGAACACGAAAATCCATTGAGTTTTGAGTGAGATATTAGGGATTTAGTGTGGATGGCTCTCGGGTGAGGACGCTTGGGGACGATGAACGGATGCCGTCCATTTAATACACGCGCGGACGGACGGCCAGGATCGCATCGGATCAGGAGATGGAACGACACAGCGGGGCCCCGGAGCGTTGAGTCAGATGGCGGCGTCGAACCAGAACGCGCCGCGTGGCCTTTCGGAGCTGCCGAGGTTGACGCGGCGCCGCGTGGATAAATAGAAAATTAGGGTATTTTTGATTTATTTAATTCCCCTAAACTTCAAAAATCCATAACTTTGTGTAGGAAAATCAGAAAAATAAGATAAAAATACCCTCTTGCTCGAGTGAACGAGAGGAGAATAATGTGGAAAAGAAATTATTTAATTTCATCAAGTATTTTATTTTTAATGATTTATTTCCCTTCTGCATTGTTTTAATTCTCCATGCATATAGGAAATTCACCATGGCATGAGACCATAGGACTTTTGAAGCCTCTGAATTTGGGAAAATTCCCTGAATTTTCCAAAGTCAGAGGTCATTCACATGAGAAGTTATTGATTTTTCAAATTCATGTTACTTGTTTTGAGTATTTTAAATCCAATAATTAGCATGTTGTGAAATAAATTTTAGGAAAATTTGGTGATGTTTCTTATGACCAGAGGACCCTAGGAAAAATAGGTTTTGAATTAGTTCATTTAAAATAACCCTAATTGGCTTAAACACCTAAAATAGCTCCTTAATTAATTAGAGCTAACCATACATCAAATTGACTTGAAATCAATTCTCCACTGACCTTTAGGATCAGAGGAACCCACCATAAAAATTTGAAGTCGATTGGACTTGGTTAGCCCTACTAAATGGGTTGATTAAGCCATTTAGCCATTTTAAACTTTAAAAATTCATAACTTTCAAAATACCTTTCAAAAATTCACCAAATTGGTTTTGGAGCCTCTCTGATATCAGGGGAATTTAAGAAAATTAAAATTTCAATTTTCTAAAAAAGTTGATTTTTTGGTATTATTTTAATATTTTAATAATTTAAAAATAATAAAAATCACAAAAATAATAAAATTCACCAAAATGTCACATTTTAAATTTTAATCACTTAGGAACAAATCCCATATTTTTCTTAGGTCTATTTAATGAGATATTAAATTTTAAAGCCCTAGGGTAATTTTAAAATTTAAAAAAATGTATTTTCTAGCATTTTCACTAAAATAATTATGATAAATCAAAGAAAAATCAGAAAATTGCAAAAATTGATTCTCTGATTTCCTTGATATCAGAGAGATTTTGAAAAATATAAAATTTATTTTTCAACCTTTATTTTATTTTTAAATTAGTTAATACTCCAAAACTTAAAATAATTATAATAAAAATAATATAATTCAAAAAATCACCAAAATTGGTCCAAGTGGTCCTCTGGTCATTAGGAATGTCCCATAATTTTCTTAAGGACAGAAATTTCCCCTTGGTTATATTATTAAATTTTTCTTGGAAATTCCTATTTTCCACCAAAAATAATTACATAAATAAGTTAAATACAGAAAAAAACATATTTTCTCCTCTCATGTCTTTATTGGCATATGAGTGAAGTCACATAAAAATTTCAAGTTCATTTATGCTCAATTTAGTGAGTTATGAAATTATTAAGCTTGAAGGATAAAATGGTAATTAAAAATTTTAACCCTTAATTAAAACTTTAGGTTTAATAAAATTAACAAATAAAATATTTGATCTTAATCTGATTTGGATGATTGAAATTTAAATAAGTAAAAGGGTAGAAACCTATTAAACAATTTGAAGATAATTAAAATAAACCTTAATTAAATAATTAATTAAATTTGGAAGAATAATAAAATTGAAATTATTAAAATAGGGATATTATTAGGAAGAAATTTATTCTTTAATTTAAAAATCCCTAAATTAATCATCTCAATAATATTTAATTTTTAATTAAAATGATTTAAGATGTTAAAGGACTTAATCATTAAATTAAATTAAAAAGTTAAATTATTAAACTCTTTTTTAAATTTTCAATTAAATTAAAATTAAAAAATAAAATTAAATTAAAGATTAAATTAAATTAAATCAAACAAATTAAATAAATTAAATTAAATTAAATAAATAAATTAAATTAAGTTAAATTAAACTAAATTAAATTAAAAAATATTAAATTAAATTAAATTAAATTAAATTAAATTAAATTAAAACATATTAAATTAAATTAAATTAAATTAAATTAAATTAAAATTAAATCAAATTAAATTAAATTAAAGTAAATTAAATCAAATTAAACTAAATTAATTTAACATCAAATCAAACTAAATTGAATTAAATTAAAATTAAAATTAAAACTAAACCAAATTAAATTAAATTAAAGTTAAATTAAATTGAATTAAATAACATCACCTAAAACATAAAGAAATTAAATATAAAGCAACTTGAACACTATTCCAAATTTAAACTCGTTAATTGAAGTTAAACTAAATCATAAACCATTTGAACACCAATTTACCCTCGAGAGCTTTGGTTATCATAACTCCTAAACAGAACGTTAAATGAAATGTTACTTCACTTATAGGATATTCAAATGTCCTAGTTCACTGAGCAAGATAATAACAAAACTTGAACTCTCGGACGATTAATTCATTTGTATAATTAAATTCTCTTGGACTTAAAATAATCCTAGAAATATTGAAAAGATGTTTAAGATTCTTCTTAAGCACTTCCTCGATATGATAGGATATTTATAAGAACAACTGAAATTAATTATTCTTTGATGAAGAAAATCGTCCTCAAACCAAAACACAAGGACCTAGACGTCATAGGAAATGACTAGCTATAGGATTAGGAGTTTGGTAGAAAACCATAACCCTTCCCTTAGCTTTACCTAGGAACTTGCTTAAATATTCTAATTGTGTTTTAAGTGCAGCTTGGGATGACGGGAAGACCCTCCAGGTACGCTTTTATTTTATTACAATTTACCTTATTGCAATTTATTTAATCGCATCGCACTTACTTTACTTGCATGATAAACAACTGTTGCATGAAAACCCACACCTTTAGGATAGTCCCTAAAACTGAAACCAAAACTAAATTAAAAGTCATTGCAAGATAAAATTCACCGCCACAACATTTCAAAATATAAAACAACTTAAAATTTAATCACAAACAGAACACAAAACTACAATTACAACTAAATTAAAACGTCCTTGTTGGATGATCGGGAATACCTCGGATGATGTAACCTACGTGTTGCTAACGGGATATCCCACGGTCTAAATGAAAGTGTGGAACTCATTCGGTTGAGTTTAGCAAATTCATACGGACTAAGTGAATCCGATAAAAATAACGATGCGGAAGGATGGAACCGTAGGATCTTAACCGGTGTTGTTATAATCAACTTTAATATTTGTTTTAATTAAAATATTGAAAACACTTGGAAATTAAGATTTTCTCTAAACTAAAACACTTTTCTCATCTCACGATTTATGACTTCTAAAACTAAACCTCGCGACAACAAGGAGCTCGGAGCATGGTGGGCGGCACGGGCATCGTCATCAGCAAAACCTGAGTCTACATCAGCTAAACATTCCTAGAATTAAACAACAGAGCCATAGGACTTTGAGGTAGTTTGCCTAGTGCAACATAAACCCTCAACCTTTTGTTAGGCATTTGTATTGAAAATTAAGCCCTAACCGGTCTTAGGATTCCGAGGTAGTCGTCCGATACGACATAAACTCTCACGTCTTCGAGGCTATTTGTATGATTTTATCATACAAATATAAGTCCAAATTAATTAAAATTGGCAAGATTGAAATATTAAATAAACATTAGGAATTTTCTAAATTCAAGCCAAACAATAGGATAGTCGGGAAATTACCGAAGTTCGCTTCGAATACGTGATTTCTCCTACCTTTCTTCCTTTGAATTCCCAAAACAAAATGTTCCAAATTTGATCCATTCCCTATTGAAATTCCAAAATTCAATCATTTGAAAACTTAAAATTTGAAATTCTTGAGAGCAGAATTACTGATTATTATCGAAAGTTTTCTTAGGTGATTCCCGTCACTTAAGATGTAATTAACTATAGGGGTTTGCCCTTATAGGGAATGTTAAGAACCCAGGTAATATAAACCCTGTTTAATGTTTTCATATTAAGCAGGGGAATTTGTCGGCTTATAAAATTGGTTTGCAGACCAAACGGATGTCACAAACCTTTCTAGTTTATCTAATCGAGCCCCATTATCAAGCAGTGTGTCTATTCTTTGGGATAAATACACGGTTTGTGGTGCGGTGCTCATTTATATAAACTATTTGGGATGTGAGATCGGTTTGATTTCATATCTTAAAATCTTCAAATTTAAAATTATTTTCAAAATCAAATACTACTTTTCAAATTATTTATTTAAATTAAATTAAAAATTCGCAGACAATTTCTGTCAGGCGACCCCCTTTTCAAAATGAAACACACGACCTAAAAAATATGCCGACAGCCGCGTGGATAAGTAGAAAAATAGGTTATTTTTCTATTTATTTAATTCCCAGAACTTCAAAATTTCATAACTTTGTGTAGAAAAATTCTAAAAATAAAATAAAAATACCCTCTTGCTCAGTGAACAGAGGAGAATAATGTGGAAAAGAAATCAAGTAATTTCATTAAGTATTTTATTTTTAATGATTTATTTACGCTCTGCACTATTTCAATTCTCCATGCATATAGGAAATTCACCATGGCATGAGACCATAGGGCTTTTGAAGCCTCTGAACTTCAAAACATTCCCTGAATTTTCCAAGGTAAGAGGCCAACCCTATGAGAAGTTATTGATTTTTCAATTGCATGTTACTGTTTTGAGTGTTTTAATTCCAATAATTAGCATGTTGAGAAATAAATTCTAGGAAAATTTGGTGATGTTTCTTATGACTAGAGGGACCTAGGAAAAATAATTTTTGAGCTAATTCCCTTTGAACAACCCTAATTGGCCTAAACACCCAAAATTGAACTTTAATCAATTAGGGTTAACCATTCATCAAATTAACTTAAAAAAAATTCTCCACTGTCCTCTAGGAATAGGAAAACACCACATAAAAATTTGAGATCAATTGGACTTGGTTAGCCCCACCAAATGGGTTAATTAAGCCCCAAGAATGAAATCTAACTTTAAAAATTCATAACTCACAAAATACTTTTTAAAAATTCACAAAATAGGTTTTGGAGCTTCTCTGATATTAGAGGAACATAGGAAAATTAATATTATAATTTTCTAAAAAATTTGATTTTTATCAATATTTTAATAATTTTAATAATAAAAAAATAATAAAAATCACAAAAATATTAAAAATCACCAAAATGTCATATTTTGAATTCTAAACACTTAGGAACAAACCAAATATTTCTCTTAAGTTCCTAGGATAAGATATTGAATTTTAAAGGTTTAATGTAATTTTTAATATTAAAAATGTATTTTTCAACCTTTTCACTAAAATAATTCTAATAAAACAAACAAAAATCAGAAAATTATAAAAATTGGTTTTCTAGTTTCTCTGATATCAGAGAGATTTTTGAAAAATATAAAATTCATTTTTCAATCTTTATTTTATTTTTAAATTAATTAATGCTCCAAAATTCTAAATAATTATAATAAATAAAATAAAATTCAAAAAATCACCAAATTTAGTCCAAATGGTCTTCTAGTCATTAGGAATGCTCCATAATTTTCTTAAGGATAGAAAAT
>JAKZJZ010002968.1:0-11972 GCA_022702705.1 Papilionanthe hookeriana x Papilionanthe teres | reverse complement strand
GTGCTAGAAGATTCGCAGAGGTTGAGTGATGAATTATCGTCTTAGTGTTGCATGAGAATTCAACACACTCAGATGAAATAAAAACAATCAGTATATACACTATAAGCTTTTATGTAGAAAATCCATTAAAGAGAAAAAACATGGAGTCTAGCCTGTCTTAAGAAATCAACTATAAATTGGATATTACAGGTACAATCCCTTGTCCCACATGTTGGAATGGGTTGAACACTCTTCAGAGTTACAACGTCAGTGCATGAATGAGCTTGTAGTATGAAGTGGGCGGCGATCGATGAAGATTGGTATCAGCCAACGAGAGATGGTCGACGACAACGTGATACTGGACTTCAACTCTTTTTTAAGCTTCATGCACTCATTCCAGAGAATGACCCAAGCCACCTTAATTAGTGGGGTAATGCCTTTCACAATAGAAGGAAGCGAAGCCCAGTTGCCCTTGGCTCCACGACTGTCTTTTAGAATGAGAGTGTTGGAGTGTGATGCTATGTTATTGTGAGTGTTGTGCTTGGTGGTCATGCAGCAATTATTGTAAGTATTTTAGTGATAGGGAAGCTCTCTTACCATAAATGGCGCTAAACTGATGTGTGCTAAAAATTTGTGGCAGTGGAGTAATAGAATATCGTCATAGTGTTGCATGAGGATTTAGTACACTCATATAGAAGAAAACAACCAGTAAAAACACCAGAAATTTCTACGTGAAAAATCTAGAAAGGGAAATATATCATGATGTCTGCCCTTATTTATAAAAATCCATTATAAGTTGATGATTATAGAGTCCCATTGTCCCACGGACCTAAAACAGTTACGTAGTAATGCCTTCCATAATAGGAGGAAGCGAAGCCCAGTTGCCCTTGGCTCCCCGACTATCTTTTAGAATGAGAGTGTTGGAGTGTGATGCTATGTTATTGTGAGTGCTGTGCTTGGTGGTCATGCATCAATTATTGTAAGTCTTTTAGTGATAGGGAAACTCTCTTACCATAAACGACGCTAAAAATGATGTGTGCTAAAAATTTGTGGCAGTGGAGTAATAGATTATCGTCATAGTGTTGCATGAGGATTTAGTACACACTCATATAAAAGAAAACAACTAGAAAAAACACCAGAAGTTTCTACATGAAAAATCTAGAAAGGGAAATATATCACTATGTCTGCCCCTATTTATAAAAATCTATTCTAAGTTGATGATTATAGAGTCTCATTGTCCCACGGGCAGGAAACAGTTACGTAGTATTCTGAATTACAATGTCGATGTGTTGATGAACTTATTGCAAAGAGCGGAAGCCAACCGATAGCAATCGATAGCTGCCTACAGGTGGTGGTCGACGGTGGTCGAAGGGGGTCAACTACGATCGTTGGTGGTCGACAGTAGTCGACGCTGGTCAACGACGGTCAGCAGTGGTCGAATGTAGCAGGAGTTATGTTGGACTGCAGCTCATCTAAACTTCAAGCTCTTCCCCAACTTTAAGTTCTCCTATAGGCATCAAGCTCCCCCTTCATGAGAGGGGTGAAACTTTATTTATAGAAATTCAGGTGCAATTAATATAAAATATATGAACCACTTTGATCGGATAGTCTGGATAGCTTCATTTGATCAGACGACAATTGAAGGATATTTGAGTGTCTTCATGATGCCAGAATTTAGAGCAATCTTATACTTGTTGGATTCGTCTCGTTGAGACGCTCGATTCGACCATAAGCTCTTCGAATTCGTCTTCAATTTAACACTTCAAATGTGACTACAAAACTTTCAAAAACAGTTTAATGACTTGATCAGGGTTCGATTTGGTTTATATTTGGTTAACTTTGGTACCATGAGTCCGTCACGTCAAGCTGGTCAGTCGAACCGACTTTTAATCGAAGTTTGAATATTTTTTGTTTAATAAATTGTCTCAGTATTCAAAGTTTAATAAATTGTCTCGACATTCATGTCATGCATCGTGATACATGTCGAGTAATATAAATTAGTTGGAGGCGTATCAATTATTCATCGAATACAAAAAGTTTTCAAGTATGTATCATGATTTGGCTGTTCATTAGCTATAAATTAATCTACATGTATTGGAGGACCATTACTCGATTAGTAAAAACATAATATTCGATATAAAATTTTATTGAAAAAGCTGACTATCAATTTTTTTATAATCGACCATATAATATATTCTTAGAAATAGAAAACCTATTTTTATCATAGAAATTTATAAGAATTAAAATATATATATATTGCTAAATAAAAGTGTGATATGAATATATATAATAAAATAATAAAAAACGATCACAAATGCACTTTAATAATTGATATCATCATCCATCAATAATAATTTTGACATCAAGACAACTGATGAATATACATCAAATATAGCTTTAAAATTAATAAAATTTGAAGATAAAAATAAAATATGATAATAATAAAATGGGAAGGGATGAAGAAAATTAATTATAAAGCCTAATACGGAAAAAACGCTCAGCTAATTTAATTTTTTGTACCCAAAATTTAATTAGACTTATTAAAAATTGAATTAGCTGAATTAGCTTAAGCTAATAAAATTGTTTTGGCTGAATAAAATTAAAATATTGACAATTTTTTCAAAAAATTTGTATTTTCAAACCGCTGAAATCAGCATTTTTATATTGTTCCTAGCTAGATGTCGTGACACGGTCTAGCTTTTCAAAAGAAAGAAATAAATAAATTTGTAATAGTCACTGCAGTTTTTTGAGCGATAAATTATTTTACAGCAGGTTTTTAGCGACTTATTAATAAGTTGCAACTACTCAAACAAACACTTTGGCTTTGTTTGGGACAGCTTATCCTCTTTGGAAACTGCGTCTGCTCAACTTATTTGAAAACGCAATTGTTTTTTTTTTACATTAAAAGCGGAACACTAGTTAAACCCTGCGGTTCACATTTACAGATAAACGACTTATCTGATAAACACAAAACCCAAACGCACCCTTAGGATCTGTTGTAGGGTATGTATGCCTTATTAATCAATCTGACAAGTTGATTAAAAAGAACATATGATAATGAAGATGCGATGGATATTACAAAATTTTATTTTTTTTGGAAAAGCGTAGGTACTAGTGAAAGTGCTAATGACACCTGCAGCATAGATAGGTGCGGTGTGAAAAGGTTGTTTTCTGCGTTTTAAAAACATATAAGCTGCCAAAACGCAGTTTACCCAAACAGGTCAGCTGAGTTTTCAAAACACCACCGCACCAAATAAGCTGCCCCAAACGGACCCTTAATCATTATATCGATCAATATAATATACCATAAATTTAATCACATATAAAAAACAGAAAAATAACAATTACATGCAATAGCCTCCAACCAGATCTACCAATTTACACAATTAAGATTTATTTTGAAAAAAAAAAAAAACAGATAGTCAGATGGAGGAGAGGAGTTGCAATCTAAAAAGAAAAATTTATCATTTTTGCATTCTTGCGATACAATTTCCGAAAAAATTCGGAAAAGGCTGTTTGATCGAATCAAAATTACTGCAATTGAACTGACGAAACTTTACGGCCTTCTCAGACGAAACCTAAATCCTCAATAATCCCGGCCTGCGGCCGCCGCCTCCGGCTGGAGGCCGCCTCTCCGGAACAACCGTACTATCGGAGCCGCAAAAAGCCACCGCCCGCCGAGCGAAAAACTTGTGAAACCCGCTCAAATCCGCCTCGCCACGACGACCAACACCCTTTCCCCTGCTGCCGCCGAATTCATCATTCTTATCGGCAACAGAGGTGATTATAAAGCATTGGAGCTGGCGATTGATGGTTTCGATCTCGTGGAAGTCGAGAAGGGAAGATTGAGATTCCGGCTTCATCGATAAGTCGGTGGTGGCGGAGTTTAGGGCTTCGAGGCGGTGCCGGGAGGGATGGACGAGATGGAGGCTGCGGGGCCTAAGGGTGGCGGTGGGATGCTCGTCGGAGAGGAGCTGTCGAGAAGCCGATGCGGTGGCTTTTGTGATGAAGAGATCATCGTAAGGTGATGAAGTGAAGGAGTTACTTCCCCTGCTTCTGATGTCCATAGAGATAGAGCTCTGTTCCGCTCTCGGGTATTGATTTATAGCAAAGTAGATTTACGTAGGTAGCACCCCATCTTAAACATTTACGTAGCTAACATCAAAATTTTAATTTTTATAAATCTAGCACCATTATCAATTATTTTGTCGCTTTACTCATTCAAAATTAACCTTCCAGCTTATTTTCTTAGGAATTATGTAATGAATATATTTATTTAATTATTCTTGTTATAAGGCATACAAAGTCAAATTTTCCTTTTTAAAGGAAAATTAGTCGCATCTGAACAACAGTGGTGATTCTAGGATCGCATAAGAGAGAAAAAGAAAACGTTAATATCAAATGTATCGCGACTATTATCCAGACGCAACACCATCCGGACAACGCACCATAAAACTGCTCTTTTTAAAGGGGTAGATAAATGACATGAAAATCTCCAATATTTATAAAATTATCATCCAAGTAGCCTTATTTATAAAATTATTGTCTAATTATCAAAAAGTCAAAGAAATTTATTAAATTGTTTTTAATATTTACCAAATCCCCAATAGTTTGATCATGGCATTAGCAAATATAAATGATTTGATGATATATTTTTTTTAAAATAATTTTGATGATATGCTCCAAAAGAAAATTTGAGTAAAAAAATGTTATGCAGAATTTGTCTATAATTTCATTTGAAGACAGTGTTTAAATTTTATATTGCAATAGTTAAGTTTACTATAAATAAATAATTGCCTTGTAAAATAATAAAAAAACTTAATTAGTAAAAATAAGATTAATGTAATTTTAATAAGAATATTTTAATTTTCTTTCCTGTTTAGTAATCTTTGTCTAAGGAAGATGAATTTTAATTTATGAACCAAAGCACCTGTGCTTCTACGCTGATATGCATTCATAACTAATTAAATAATTAAGTAGAGCCAAATTTATAAAGCATGCTACGTGCTAGAAAATTCATAACAGTGGAGTAATAGATTATCGTCTTAACATTACACGAGAATTCAATACATACTTAGGTGAAAGAAATAAATTAGTAGCAACAGAAAAAATTTTAGGTGGAAAAACAGGTAAAGGGAAAAAACCACAAGGGCCTTACCCAATTGTAAAAATTCAATATAGGTTGATGATTATACAAAGCCCTTGTCCCAAAGACAAGAAAAGTGTTACTTGATTTTCCAAGTTACAACGTCAGTTGACGTGATCTGGTTTGTGGAGATCGACGACGATTGACGGTGGTTAGCGGTGGTCGACGATGATCGGTGGTGATTAACAAATGCAGTAATTCTCGACAGTTAGCGTTTGTTGGCGGCGGTCAGCAGTGGTCGATGACAATCTGCGGTGGTTGACGACGATCGACGAAATTGATGGAGGTCGGTGGTGCTTGATAGCAATCAACGGTGGTCGACGTGGGTCGACCGTGTTTGATGGAGGTCGGTGGTGGTCGACAACAGTCGGCGGTAGTTCACGGATGCCGACGGCTATCAATGATGATAGGGATATTGCTGGACTTCAGCCTATTCTCAAAACATCAAGTTCTCTCTCAATGCTCAAGTCTCTCCCCCTATGATAGGAGTATGGCTCTATTTATAGTATTTTTTGTTCAATTAACGCAAAAATATAAACAACTTTGATCGGACTATCCGAAGAGCTTCATTCAATCTGACAATGTTTGACAGATATTTGAGTGTCTTAATGATTTCAGAATTGAGTGATATTGGGCTCATTAGATTCGTCTTGCAGACACACTCGATTGGACCATGAACTCGTCGAATTGGGCATCTGTTTGACCTTCCAAACGTGTCTGTAAATCTTCAAATAGCGATTTGATGACTTGATCTGAGTGTGATTTGACTCGAATTCGACTAATTTTGATATCATTGGTCATCTCGTCGAGCCGGTCGGTTTGACTATTTGCTGAAATCAGAGCTTTGGATGACACATATTTGAAGTTTGAATATTTTCTTGCTCATAAAATTATCTTGAGATTCTTATTATGCCTCAAGATTTATGCTGAATGATCAACATCTGTTAGCGGCGTAAGAAATTTTAAAAAATCATAAAATCTCGATAATCAGATTATACTGATTGGTACTTCCCTGCCTAATTGTACATACAATCTAGAGACAAAAATGAATCTATACACGTACCTTAAATTCTAAAATCTCATAAAGCTATTAATGGAACCATTAATTTTTCAGGACATTTAATTATTATATACCACAAAATTCTTATTTATTTACAGATATAACATCATTTTTTTATAATTATATTCAGATGCTCTAATACTTCATATCACATTTAAAATATCATTATCATATATATTTTTTAAATTAAGATATCTTTTTTAATACATAAATTTATGATACTAAATTGTGAAAAATATAAATATTAAAATTTAGATGTTAGATATATAAATACATAAGATGCTACAATTGCTTGGGCAATAATTACCGGCCTCCTTCTCCTTTGTATCCGAAACCGGTATTGGATGATTATATTTGACGAATCTCAGGACATGATGACACAAATCTCAAAATAATATTTTTAACATATGTTCAAACATCAATTAAGAGTATCTGGAGCATCAATTCAGCAAACTTATAGTCAAAATGATCGGCTCGGTGAGATGAACCCAATGATATAATAATTAGCATAAAAACTTCTAGTGTCATTACCGGTGAATCCTCTTTTACCTGAGTGTGCGTTGAATTCTCGTACAATGCTGAGACGATAATTCATTACTGTACCGTCTTGAATTTTTTAGCATGCATCAATATATATATGTTAGATATGACTCATATACTGGAAATTGGGAGTCTCTTGGAACGAAGAGGTGTGTCTCATGGTGAAAATGAGTATCTCTTGGAATATAGTGGGTTGGGAGGAGCGACGACGTTTTAGTAATTTATCGGTGAGTTTTATCTATAAATAAATGTGTAACCCAATGAGTATGTGAACCGAACTTGTAACTCCTCTGAAATAGTGCTCTGCTCCCGAGAATGTAGGCATCTTTGTTGAACCTCGTTAAATCTCTGTGTTGTTATTCTGAATTTGTGTAGATTTACGTGTTTTTACTGCCTCAAATTTCTTAACAAAATAGATATATATATATATATATATATATATATATATATATATATATATATATATATACATACATACAGATCGAATTAGATATTTACAGGAAACCAATGAATGTACTGTCGCGTGCCATGAACAGCTAAATGAAATAATACTCTTTTGAAGGGCGAGCAAGATACAGAATAAGATTGAATAATTGTATGCGGGATCAGTTAAGGCATGCAAGACATGTCCCGCCTATCGCCCTTTTGATTGCCTGATTGGTATTAATTAATACCGAAAAATTGTCTTTTTAAATGTCAATTATTTTTTGTGGAGCCCTTGTCTATTTAATATTTATAATAAGGCTTTACAACATTATTAGTAATAATTTAATGCCTTTTTCAAAATCTGCTAAAATTTTAGGTCGAGTTGCAATCAACTGTAGGAATTTAGACTCGGAAAAATGTCAGTACAGCTGCCAATTTATTAATGGCTTCTTCTAAATATGTCAATAATATAGATATAACACAGATTTGAAAGCAATCATTTGATCATGAAATATTCAATTTTTAATTAAAAGTGTTTCAAAGCTCTGTGTTCAACAAACTAACAATCAAATTGATCGACTAGACAAAACATACCCAATCGAATCAAAATTGGTCCAATCTAAGTCAATTAAAGCACAAATCAAGTCATTAAACTAATTTCATAAGTTTTTCGGGCATATTTTGAAAGCCAAACGGAGGACGGATCTAGTGAGGTTATGATTGAATTGAGCATCCCGACAAGACAAATTCAACGAGTCTAACGCCGCTCAATTACGACATTGTTAAGACACTTAAATGTCCATCAAATGTCGTCTAATTGTCGGCAACACATGCTACTGCAATTTCAAGATTTTGCGCTTCTATCATCTACTTCAAGAACTGAGCAATAAATAAGTATAGACTTCCATTATGCCCCTGTCTTATTTGTAGAAGGGTCTGTGAAATTTTTGGGGCTTTTGGGCACTCACAAATTGCGCAATGAACATCCTTTTGAATTTAACAATTGAGTTGATAACCTACGGTAGAAATTTGTCGAACCACATGACGGCCAACTCCCTCAGTAAGGTGAAGAAAAGAAGACGCTCTAGTGTGTCGATGATCCTCAACAAGCATATAGTATACTCAAAAAAAGCATCTAGTTTAGCTGGATCGGTTTAGTCTTTGTAAGATTCAAGTCTTATATTTTGAATCTCTATAGGAGCTCAACTTAGAGATTTGTCGGGAGAATAAATCTTTCAGTTGACAGTACTACTATCTATTCAATCAACACGAAACCAACACTATTAAGGTACTGTGAATCTCCTTCTCTTTTCACAAGTAATGATGCCCCCTTTTGCAACTGGCCACCGACCCTTCCTTTTAAGGATTCTACTCCATTCTTAGAGCCAATGTCTCTCATAATACATCCATTATATGATCCTTCAGCTCCTTGATTTATTGTTACACGCACCTCACGGTGTACTGCATATTAGCAGTGTCTCTGTTATGGTTTTACTTCTCTGTGTGCTACTTCTCTTTTTATCTGTGACACGATTCATGCTCACCACGCCTTTTAGAATGTTGAATCTTAATCATTTCGTGAATCACATCTAATGAATAAAACATAAGATAAGAGAGAAAGAGATGCTTAATAATGAATAGTAATTAGTTTTGCCCCATAGGAGAAATCTCAAGGGCATCAATGAGACTACTGGTGATACTGAACTTTTTCCCCTGATTTAGGTTGCTATGATAGGCAGATCGATCCCTCTGCTCCACTCAATGTCTGTTTGGTGCGGTAGCGTTTTGAAAACGCACCTGACCTGTTTGGGTAAACTGCATTTTGGCAGCTTATCCGCTGAAAATAGCGTTTTAACACCACACCTACCTAGGTGCGGTGAAAGTTTTCTGGCTACGGTATGGTTTTTTTTTTTTAAATGAAAATTTGTAATAGCCACCGCACATAGCTTATCAACAAATTATTTTTAATCAATTTATCAGCAAATTATTCAATAAGCTGCAACTGCCCCAAACAGACCCTCAATTACTCATAGTCCTTGATACGGGTGGTCTACACCTGGTTGCTTCCCGTCTCAATTCAAGGGGTTTGTATCTGGTAAAATAAGCCGATCATTCAATCTTCCGCAACAAGCCTCCTTACTTGTACTTTTTGTCTCATGAGTTGTTGGATCTCCTTGAGATACGTGCCAGTTTATTCCCTATGTATAGTGTTAGATATTAAATGCCACATTTATTTATCAAGAACCGGGTGGTATGCATGTAATGTAATTCCCACTTTATTACGACAATAATAATAATATTTTATATTTTATACTTTAGTAAGTATTACACTTTTTTTGTACATATTATGAATTTATTTGTTGCTCTATTTTAGTTAAAATACTGCAAAACTTGGAAGGTTTCAATTAAAATTCAAATATTCATAATGACTAATATTTATAAGAGTAATATTTTAACAGAAAATAAAATATCACCGGTCATCACATCGTCATATACCTCATTGACAGAGGATTGTCCAAGATTCGCGGCCCACAGATGCAATATATTTTCCTAAAAATGAAATAATGTTTAAATTCAATGCATATCAACCCTTGGAGCAAAAGGAAAAAAAATAAAAGCGAATCCAACTTGATTTATAACAAAATATTCCTTTAAATTGAACCCATAATAAAGCCCGTGTAAAATTTGATTGACGAGCAACCGTACGCTCAACTCCTTCGCCCATAAGGCTTTCAATAATTGCAGACGACTCGGTGTTGACGCCAAAAGCGAAATCAAAAAGCAGAAAAAAAGGAGGGAGTGGGGTTTCTTGATTCCTTCGGCAACGTGACGTACCTTAAAAGGCTGCCTGTCTGTCCCCTTGGATAAGCTCACTCTCCACTGAACACTCAGAGAATCACTTGCCTCCACAGTCATGGCTTTGTCCAGTTGGCGAGCCGTGAAGCTGTCTTAGTTTTCTCCATGATGGAGGGTAAAAGCCGATCAATCCATTCAGGGTATCCTCTGCTCCGCAAGAGGAGTGGGGGTGGGGGATGCGTTGCGTGCTACTGTCCCAAGCTTTTATAAAGTTCGTTCCAGTTCTGGCTTTGAAGCCCGGTGCGAATGCGGAGCAGTTGAGAACTTCTAGTGTTTCTCTCAGTGTTGACGGAGGTTGTATTTGGGTTTTCTATTGATCGCCGTTATTTAGTGGTTGTTTGTTGATCGGATTCTTTTCGATTGTTAACAGGTGATGAGAATTCGGATGGAAGCGGATATCGTGCTTCTTCAGTAGCGATTCTAGTTGTTTAGGGGAATTTCGGTTTTGGCATGATGATGATGGGTGTGGAGGAAGGTAATTTATTTCCATTCTTCTCTTTGTTGTTCTATTTTGTTGCTGAGTTTTTTTGTTCTTTTTTACTTTTTCCTCGTTTTATTTTGATGGGTATTGCTCCATGGTTGGGCAGATCTTGTTTGTTTAGTTGTGATTTTTTATGGTTTGGTGGCCAGAGGTTGTTGTTCGGAAGGGGAATTCCTTGTTTTCTCCAAGTTGATTTTACCGCGCATATTTTTTGGGAAAATTTTTAGTTTTACAACCGAAGCAACCGTGAACTCTTGGTTTAAAGTCTAAGTTCTCAACCAGTATTTTAGAATGGCTTGCTTTATTTAGAAGATTGCACGTCTTTGTTATTCATATATCTATTTAAAATATAAAAATAAAAATAAAGACAAATAATTCATCGAGCTATAGTGAAGTAAGAAAAAAAAATACAGGATTGTAGTTATGTTATCCTCTTTAACATTTGGTTGGTATTATTAAAATATAAAAATAGTTGGGCGTTATTTTCATATAAAAAAAGCAAGATTTATGTGTTATGTAGAGAATAGCCCCTATTTTTTAGAGTGTATATGATGTTGATTTCTACAGGCTTTGGTTGTAGGGTTAATTGAATGATTTTTAAATACAAATTTTTTCTATTAAAAATAAATTGTTTTGTTTAATGTAATTTTATCAATGTAATATTTTGTGGAAAGATCAATGACAATTTTATATCATTTTTTGTGATTTGTTTGTCTGTAGATAATCAAACATCTTGATGTCTGTTGATTTGATAGGCATCTCAATTATATTTGATTATTTGTATGCACCTCATATGTTTGAAAGTTTCAATATATATATATATTTTCAGATGAAACCTGAAATATTCATTAATTACGCTCAAATTATTTTCAAGAAGAACACTAGAAAGAAATATCTTCATATTCTATCTTCTACCACAAGGTGAGGCTTCATTTTTAAGAAAAATAGTAAATTTCAATCCAACCAAAATTCTGACCATAGACGATCTAGAGAGAAGAGCCATAACAACTTTTATTCATAAAGTTTTACAAAAAACATAGAGTAAAGATAACATAAAGTTGATTAGTTGAGATACTGAAAATGAAGTAGAGGAAAAGCAATCCAATCTCGAGTGATTGGTGATTACTCGGAAGACTTAAAGTAGGAAGACCATTTTAGCATGCACGCCAGATATCCATTCACATGACAGGAACCTTAATAGAAGAGTGTGTTGTAATATACTTTTATAGATTACAATGATTTGATGAGGATTAACGAGCCCAATGAATAAGTAATCAAGTATAAATTAATATAATTTTGTAAGTAATTTCCCGATTGAGACGACCAAAATAAACCTTCTGTATAATAAAAAAAAACGGTTGGCAACTATCTCTAAGATCTCGTATAATAGAAATGAGTGCATATTTGCCTTGAAATTTAGATGCTTGCTTTTGTCAAGATAGTATTAAATATTGCTAAACAAGTGAGGGAAATGGATGGATGAA
>JAKZJZ010002967.1:0-11974 GCA_022702705.1 Papilionanthe hookeriana x Papilionanthe teres | reverse complement strand
GAAGGCAATCTCGGCGGCTACGGCTTCCACGGCGATCCTTCTATTTCTATTTCTTCTTTGGGTCTTCGTCGGCGAAGGAATCTTCGAGCTGGACCCGATTTCGAAGACGGAAGGTCTTACGGGAAGATCCGTACCCTCCACGGTAACGGGTTTATCATAGTTACGGATTCCTTTCTCCTTTGATTTGGCGAAGTCGGGGTAGGTGCGGAAACAACTAGACCGGTGGGGGTAGTGAGAACGGTCCTCCTGCGGACGAGCGAGTACTCCTCCTAGTCGGGACCCTTTGCGGGGAGGAAACTCTTGGATCGACCTAAGGTTGAACTCGAGCGGTGGTTCCTCGGCTTTAGATACCTTGTTCGTCGGTGCAAAGAGGGAGACGTCGGTGACCTTGACGTTTGTGTTTTCAAATCCTCGTCCGAATCGGATGACCCCATTGTCGGGCGGTTCATCCTTATAGACGGCGAAGTCCGATCCGTTGGTGAAGGAGAAAATCGGTTTCGGGGCTTCCATTTCGCGAGGTAGATTCGGTTGTCAGTCCCAAGTTATGCTTCTTCTCTTTAGGACGAAAAGGAATTGAAAAGAGTCCGAACGCATTCTTTGTTCATGTATTTATAAGAAGGAATTATTTGTTAAAAGAATCACTTATTAGAGGGTTTGTTTATTTAGAACGGAATGTTCGAAAGGTGTAGAGAAGGTAAGGAATCGATTCGAAAGGAAAAGAAAGTCTTAAGCAAGACTTCCCGACTCGAAGGATCATTCCTAAACTAACACCTATTGGGGGTCCACCCCACCTCGAAATGAGGTAAAAGGATCTCGGAACCTCTGCGTTTAGGGGTGTCTAAACGAGTGGCTCCTAAATCCGAGAGAATGTTGGCTATACTTGTTCAAGATAGAAATGAACATAGTATTCCAACGGAAAGAAGGGTAGTTTGATCCATTAGGGACATGGATACACTACCGATTTTTGAAAGCAGAATTATTTGATTATAATGGAGAGAGGAATATTCCCCAGCGGAGTCGCCAGAAATCCTGTCGGCATATTTTTAGGTCGTGTTTTATTTTGAAGAGGGGTCGCCTAACAGAAATCTGTCGGCGAATTTTTAATTTAATTAAAATAAATAATTTGAAAAGTAGTATTTGATTTTGAAAATAATTTTTAAACTTAAAGGTTTTAAGATATGAGATTAAACCGACCTCACATCCCAAATAGTTTATATAAACGAGCACCGCACCACAAACCGTGTATCTACCCCTAAGGATAGACACACTGCTTGATGGTGGGGCTTGATTAAATAAACTAGAAGATTAGTGACATCCGTTTGGTCTGCGAACCAATTTTATAAGCCGACAAGTTTCCCCTGCTTAATATGAAAACATTAAACGGGGTTTATATTACACAGGTTCTTTAAAATTCCCTATAAGGGCAAGCCCCTATAGTTAATTACATCTTAAGTGACGGGAATCACCTAAGAAAACTCTCGATAATAATCAATGATTCTGCTCTCAAGAATTTCAAAGTTTAAGGTTTTCGAAGATTGAATTTTGAAGTTTCAATAGGGAATGGATCAAATTTTTGGAACATTTTGTTTTGTGAATCCAAAGGAAGAAAGGTAGGAGAAATCACTGATTCGAAGTGAACTTCGATAATTTCCCGACTATCCTATCGTTTGGCTTGAATTTAGGAAAGTCCTAATGTTTATTTGATATTTCAATCTTGCCGATTTCAATTAATTAGGGCTTATATTTGTATGATAAAATCAAACAAATAGCTTAGAAAATGTGAGGGTTTATGTCGTATCGGACGACTACCTCGGAATCCTAAGACCGGTTAGGGCTTAATTTGCAATGCAAATGCCTAACGAAGAGTTGAGGATTTATGTTGCACTAAGCAAGCTACCTCGAAATCCTATGGCTTTGTTGTTTCAATTCTAAGAAGAGTTTCGTTGAAGTAGACTCGAGTTTTGCTGATGACGATGGTCGTGCCGCCCACCATGCTCAGAGCTCCTTGTTGTTGCAGAGGTTTAGTTTTAGAAATCATAAATCAGGAGTTGAGAAAAGTGTTTTGGTTTAGAGAAAATCTTAATTTCCAAGTGTTTTTTGTGTTTTAATTAAAACAAATCTTAAAGTTGATTATAACGACACCGGTTAAGATCCCACGGTTCCATCCTTCCGGCATCGTTATTTTTATCGGATTCACTTAGTCCGGATGAATTTGCTAAACTCAGTTGAATGAGTTCCACACTTTCATTTAGACCGTGGGAAATCCCGTTAGCAACACGTAGGTTACATCATCCGAGGTATTCCCGATCATCCAACGGGACGTTTTAATTTAGTTGTAATTGTAGTTTTGTGTTACGTTTGTGATTAAATTTTGAGTTGTTTTATATTTTGAAATGTTGTGGCGGTGAATTTTATCTTGCAATGACTTTTAACTTAGTTTTGGTTTTAGTTTTAGGGACTATCCTAAAGGTGTGGGTTTTCATGCAACGGTTGTTTTATCATGCAAGAAAAGTAAACTGCATTTGCGATAAAGTAAATTGCAAGAAAGTAAATTGCAATAAAATAAAAGCGTACACTGGAGGGTCTTCCCGTCATCCCAAGCTGCACTTAAAACACAATTAGAATATTTAAACAAGTTCCTAGGTAAAGCTAGGGGAAAGGTTATGGTTTTCTACCAAATTCCTAATCCTATAGCTAGTCATCTCCTATGACGTCTAGGTTCTTTGGGTTTTGGTTTAAGGACGATTTTCTTCATCAAAGAATAATCAAATTCAATTGTTCTTATAAATATCCTATCATATTGAGAAAGTGCTTAAGAAGGATCTTAAACATCTTTTCAATATTTCTAGGATTGTTTTAAGTCCAAATGAATTTAATTATATAAATGAATCGGTCGTCCGAGGTTTTCAAGTCTTGTTAACTTGCTCAGTGAACTAGGACATTTGAATATCCTATGAGTGAAGTAACACTCCATTTAATGTTTCATTTAGGAGTTATAATAACTAAAGCTTTCGAGGGTAAGTTAGTATTCAAATGATTTGGTTTAAGTTAAAGAGTTTAAATTTGGAATAGTGTTCAAGTTGTTTTATATTTAATTTCTTTTATGTCTTAGGTGATGTTATATTTAATTTAACTTAATTTAATTGAGTTTTAATTTAGTTTAACATAATTCAATTTAATTTGACTTGGTGTTTAATTAATTTGATTTGATTTAACTTTAATTTAATTATTTAATTTAATTTAATTTAATTTTAATTATTTAATTTAATTTAATTTAATTGTTTAATTTAATTTAATTTAATTTTAATTTAATTTAATTTAATTGTTTGATTTAATTTAATTTAATTTTAATTAATTTAATTTAATTGTTTAATTATTTAATTTAATTTAATTATTTAATTTAATTTAATTTTAATTAACTTAATTTAATTGTTTAATTTAATTTAATTTAATTATTAAATTTAATTTAATTTAATTTTTAAATTTAATCTTAATTTAATTTATCTTTAATTTACTTTATTTTTAATTTTAATTGAAATTAAGTCTTTTAATATTTTAAATTTGAGTTATCATTTTAATTAAAAATTGAGTATTAGTTGATATAATTAATTTAGGGATTTTTTAAATTAAAGAATAAATCTCTTCCTAATAAAGATCCCTTATTTTAATAATTCCAATTTTATTATTCTTCCAAATTTAATCTATTATTTAATTAAAGTTTGATCATTTTAAAATTATTTAATGGGTTTCTACCCTTTAATTATTTAAATTTCAATCATCCAAATCAGATTAGGATCAAATATTTTACTTGTTGATTTTTTATTAAACCTAAAGTTTTAATTAAGGATTAAAGATTTTAATTACCATTTTACCCTTTAAGCTTAATAATTTCATAACTCACTAAATTGAACTCAAATGAACTTGAAATTTTTATGTGACTTTACTCATATGTCAATAAAGACATGAGAGGAGAAAATGTGATTTTTCTGTATTTAATTTATTTATATAATTATTTTTGGTGAAAAATAGAGATTTTCAAGGAAAATTTGATAACATGACCAAGGGAAAAGTTTCTGTCCTTAAGAAAATTAGGGGACATTCCTAATGACCAGAGAAGCACTTGGACCAATTTTGGTGATTTTTTGAATTATATTATTTTTATTATAATTATTTTGAGTTTTGGAGTGTTAATTAATTTAAAAAATAAAATAAATGTTGAAAAATGAATTTTATATTTTTCAAAAATCTCTTTGATATCAAGGAAACCAGAGAAACAAATTTTGCAATTTTCCGATTTTTCTATGATTTATAATAATTATTTTAGTGAAAATGCTAGAAAATACATTTTTTAATTTTAAAATTACCCTAGGGCTTTAAAATTCAATATCTCACTAAATAGACCTAGGAAAAATGTGGGATTTGTTCCTAAGTGATTAAAATTCAAAATGTGACAATTTGGTGAATTTTATTATTTTTGTGATTTTTATTATTTTTTAATTATTAAAAATATTAAAATATTATTAAAAATCAACTTTTTAGAAAATTGAAATTTTAATTTTCTTAGGTTCCCCTGATATCAGAGAGGCTCCAAAACCAATTTGGTGAATTTTTAAAAAAATATTTTAAAAGTTATGAATTTTTAAAGTTTAAAATGGCTAAGTGGCTTAATTAACCCAATTAGTGGGGTTAACCAAGTCCAATTGACCTCAAATTTTTATGGTGGATTCCTCTGATCCTAAAGGTCAGTGGAGAATTGATTTCAAGTCAATTTGATGTCTGGTTAACTCTAATTAATTAAAGACCTATTTTGGGTGTTTAAGCCGATTAGGGTTAATGCGAGTGAATTAACTCAAGTCCTATTTTTCCTAGAGTTCTCCGGTCATAAGGAACATCACCAAATATTTCTAGAATTTATTTCACAACATGCTAATTTTTGGAATTAAAATACTCAAAACAACAACATGCATTTGAAAAATAAATAACTTTTCACAGAGATGGCCTCCGACCTTGGAAAATTCGGGGAATGTTCCCGAGTTCGGAGGCTTCAAAGTCCTATGGTCTCATGCCATGGTGAATTGTATACATGCATGGAGAATTAAATGTATGCAGAGAGTAAATAAATTATAAAAAATAAAATACTTAATGAAATTAAATGATTTCTTTTCCACATTATTCTCCTCTCGTTCATCTGAGCGAGAGGTATTTTTATTTTATTTTTGTGATTTTTCTACACAAAGATATGGATTTTTGAAGTTTAGGGAATTAAATAAATAAGAAAATACCCTAATTTTCTATTTATCCACGCGGCGCCGCGTCAACCTCGGCAGCTCCGAAACGCCGCGTGTCGCGCTCCCATTCGACGCCGCCATCTGAGTCGGCGGCCGGGCCCCGCGGTTCTCGTACCGTCTCCTGGTCAGACGCAATCCTGGCCGTCCGTGCGCGCGTGTATCGAATGGACGGCATCCGTTCATCGTCCCCAAGTGTTCTCACCCGAGAGCCGTCCACACTAAATCCCTAAGATCTCACTCGATTCTCGATGGATTTTCATGTTCTTATGCTACTATGGATTCGTCTTGAAGAGACGAACACATCTATACGGCTAACATGCATTGAAACTAAGGCATTTGAAATGGAGAATCTCCGAAGCTCGGGATGAATAGTTAACTCATACCTTAGCTCGGAGAAGTGTGGCTTCAATCCGAGAGTTGTTGCACCTTCGATTGGGTCCCAGCGAAGCTCCGGATGAAGTCTCCCGGTCCGGTGAATTGCCTAGCTATGAAAGTGACCACGGCCGATCACAAAGCTTGGAGGGTCGGAGCAACTGCAGGTGGCTCCGGAGATGGGGCTTTCAGTGGGAAACTTCTCCTCTTGGTCCAGGTGAAGGTGTAGGACCGAGTCGATTTGAGGATTGGCTCAGCTGTGGCAAAGTGTCCTGGTTTTGGGTGGAATTTCGGTTGAGAAATTGGGCTCCGTTGGTGGGGATTAGGGCAAATTGACATCGGGGATCAACTCGCTCTCGGGATGGTGAAGGGTTTGAAACAATTTTGGCGAGTTTCGGCAAGGTTTGTGCTTGGCTCTCCTTTGGCCGAGAGGGTGAGGGGTTTAAATAGGAGAGGGTGGAAGGCCTCCTGGGGGAGTTAGGGCTTGGGATCGACTGCTACTGCAGTGAGGAGAAGATCGGCCATGGTGACCACTAGGGATGGGGCGGCTCAGCAAGTGAGAATTTCAATGTTGGCTCACATGTGAGCTCTCGGTCATGGTGTTTTCCGGCGGCCTGGTGGCCGGCCGGCCGAGCATGGGTCACCCTCGAGGTCGGGTGGGTCGGGGCTGGAGGTTTGTGCAATCAATTGGCCATGGACATGTGTAAAGGCTTTGATCCAAAGTGGAATGGGGCATGGCTAGATTTGGACCTAAATGGGTCAACCCACCCATTTGGGCTAGGTGCACCACCCAAGGCCTGGTTTAGGCTGAGGAGAAAGTGATTTGGATCGGCTTGATTAGTGGGGTCAAGTCACGATCCAAGTACGATTAGGCTTAAGCATGGTTTAGTGGAATCATGTAAGTGGTTAACCACCTTTAGGAATTAAGGAAAGAGCCTCCTCCTTTTGCCCAAAATGGCATGGTGACATGTAAAGAGGCTCTCATGGCTTGCATATGGCTTATGCATGGCTCCATGGCTCCATTTGGCTTGGGAAAAGTAAAGTCGATTTCATGGAAATGGATTTAAGGAAAATTTTGGTATTTAGGGGTGATTTGGCATGAGGCTTGATTTGGAATTATTTGATGATGAATTTAGGACTTAGGGATGATTTTAATTGAAAGTATGATGAGGGGAAATGTCATATGGGCCTTGGAAGAATTTTGGGCTTTTTGAAAAGGTTTTAGATGGGCTTTTAAGATGGATTAGGAAAGTGGGCTCTTGAATTTTAAAATGGATTTTGGGATGAAATTTTGTAAAGAGGTTGGGCCAAATAATTATTGGGTTTAGCTCATGGATGTGTCATGAGTGACTTGAAGCAAATTTGGGGTAGTTTGGACTTGAATTGGGTTGGATTTGAATTCTTTTGGTGAATGGGCCAATGTAGGTCAAATTGGGCTAACTTGGGCCAATGTTGGGCTAGGGTTGAAATTGATGTAAAATAAATATTAAGAAATGTTTATGGGAGTGTTTCAAAGAGGTTTTGGCTTTGGTTGGGTTTTAATTTTGAGGTTTGGGCCTATTTGGGTTAGATTTGGGTTTAGGTCAAAATTGGGCTTTTTGATTTTGGGTTGAATTTGAGTGGGGTTTGGGTCAAAATCTTGGGCAAATCATGTTAGTGTTTTGTTTATGAGGATGTTAAGGAAGGTTTAGAAAAGATTTGGGGTTAATTGGAGTTGAATTGGGTTAGTTTGGGTTCAGTTTGGGTCATGGGTCCAAATTTGGGCTTTAAGGCCCAAAGTGAAATTGGATCCAAATGTCAATCAAATTGGACTTGGATTTGGTCTAAATTGGTATTGGGAATGTTGAATTGAAGTTTAGAATTGAATTGGACCAAAATTGGGGTCAATTGGGTATGTTTGGTTTGACATTGGGTCCACTTTGGGTTAAAATGGGTCGATTTGGGGGTTTTGACAAAAGTAGGGTAAATTGACAAAATTGGCCCATGGTGTAGTTGGACAAAATGAAATTGGGAATATTTGGGATTTTCTGGAATTTTCTGGGAATTTTCTGAATTTTTGGATTTTTAGGCCAAGAAGGGTATTTTGGGTATTTGGAGGGTATTGGGGGTTTTCTTGGAATTTTTGGTATTTTTGGGTATGGATGATCAATTTGAGTGATGTGGAGGTGTTTGGGATTGATTTTGGAAAATTTTAGGTAATTTGGAGATTTTGCAAAAATTTGGGTAATTCGAGGGTTTTGGGTAGGTTTAGTAGGTGTAGGGTCCCGGGGTCAAAAATTGAAAATTTGGGAAATTGAAGATTGGGTGAATTTGGGTGGGGTGAAATCATTTTGGTTGAGCCATGAAGCCATTTCAAGCCCATATGAGCCATGAAAGGACTCATTTGAGGCATTCATTATGTTGTTCCTAACCCTCTTAGCGAGGGCTTAGGGGTTAAGGACCATCCATGTGAATCACCTACATGAGTCGGGAGGTCAAGTTGGGTATGGGTGTGGTTTTAGGAAGTGTGTGGAAATGTAGTGTGTAAGTGTAGTGTATAAGTGTAATGTGTGTGTAAGTCGGCCCCTTCACTGGACCGGGCCACCGGAGCGATCCTAAGGCCGAAAGAGTCCCATAGGAACTCATCCTTTAAACTTCCATATTTGATTTCAACCCTCTAGGTGATTAGGGGTCTATAGTCGAGTTTGTGGAGTTTGCGGGGAGTTTAGAAGTGGTTTGAATTTCTAAAAGGCGGGTCCCAATTCTAGTCCTCTAAGATAGTCAAAGGAAAAGCCTAAGGCTAGATCCTAAGCACTAAAAAGAAGAAGGGAAGACCTCATCAAAAATGAGGTCAACATTGAGGTTTGACATGTGTAAAGGAGTTTGATTTAAATGGAATGGGAGAAGGCTCACTTTGGCTTGGTTTGGGTCAACCCACCATTTTGGGCTTGGTGCACCCTTCCAAGCTCTGATTTTGAGCTGAGGGAATCATTTAGGTCGGCTTAGAAGGAGTGGTGAAGTCTCCATCCATGATGAGGTGGCTAAACATGGTTTAGTGTGTGACATGATTAAGGTAAAAAAGGGTTAAAGGAGGTTTAAGAAAGAACCCCCTCTTCTTGCCATAAATGGACTAATGATAAGTCAAAGCCCTCATGGCTTCATGTGGCTTGAGAATGGCTTGTTCATGGCTTCATTTGGCTTGGGAAAAGGTTGATTTGTTTCATGAAAAGGGTTTTAGAAATATTTGACATTTAGGGGGTAATTTGACATGTGGCTTGATTTGGAATGGTTTAATTGATGATTTTGAAATTTAGGGGTGATTTTGATCAAATGGATGATGAGGGGAAGTGTCATGTGGGCTTTAGGATGATTTGGGCTTTTAAAATTTAATGAAGATGGGCTTTTAAGAAGGTTTAAGGGAAGTGGGCTTTTAAGTTTAAGGATGTGTTCATGGATGGGAATTTTTGTAGAAGTTTGGGCCAAATAGTTGTTGTTTTTGGTTTAGGGATGTTTCATGAATAATTTGAAATAGATTTAAGGTGGTTTGGGTTTGAATTGGGTTGAATTTGGGTTTATTTGGTAAATGGGCCAATGTAGGTCAAATTGGGCTAACTTGGGCCAATGTTGGGCTAGGGTTGAAATTGATGTAAAATAAATGTTGAGAAATGTTTATGGGAGTGTTTCAAAGAGGTTTTGGCTTTGGTTGGGTTTTGATTTTGAGGTTTGGGCCTATTTGGGTTAGGTTTGGGTTTAGGTCAAAATTGGGCTTTTTGATTTTGGGTTGAATTTGAGTGGGGTTTGGGTCAAAATCTTGGGCAAATCATGTTAGTTTTTGTTTATGGGGATGTTAAGGAAGGTTTAGAAAAGATTTGGGGTTAATTGGAGTTGAATTGGGTTAGTTTGAGGCTAAGTTTGGGTCATGGGTCCAAATTTGGGCTTTAAGGCCCAAAGTGAAATTGGATCCAAATGTCAATCAAATTGGACTTGGATTTGGTCTAGATTGGTATTGGGGATGTTGAATTAAGGTTTAAAATTGAATTGGACCAAAATTGGGGTCAATTGGGTAGGTTTGGTTTGACATTGAGTTCACTTTGGGTCAAATTGGGGGTTTTGACAAAAGTAGGGTAAATTGACAAAATTGGCCCATGGTGTAGTTGGACAAAAATGAAATTGGGAATATTTGGGATTTTTTGGAATTTTCTGGGAATTTTCTGAATTTTTGGATTTTTGGGTCAAGAAGGGTATTTTGGGTATTTGGAGGGTATTGGGAGGTTTTCTTGGAATTTTTTGGTATTTTTGGATATAGATGGTCAATTTGAGTGGTGTAGAAATTTTTGGGAATAATTTTGAAGAATTTTAGGTAACTTGGAAATTTTGCAAAAATTTGGGTTTCAAGGGTTTTGGGTGGGTTTAGTAGGTGTAGGACCCCGGAGTCAAAAATTGAAAATTTGGGAAATTGAAGATTGGGTGGATTTAGGTGGAAAGAAATCATTTTGGTTGAGCCATGAAACCATTTCAAGCCCATATGAGCCATGAGAGGACTCATTTGAGGCATTCACTATGTTGTTCCTAACCCTCTTAGCCAAGGGCTCAAGGGTTAAGGACCATCCATGTGAATCACCTACATGAGTCAGGAGGTCAAGTTGGGTATGGGTGTAGTTTTAGGAGGTGTGTGGGAGTGTAGTGTGTAGGTGTAGTGTAAGTCAGCCCCTTCACCAGACCAAGCCACCCAGGGCAGTCCTAAGGCCAAAGAGTCCTATAGGAACTCATCCTTTAAACTTCCACATTTGATTTCAACCCTCTAGGTGATTAGGGGTCTATAGTCAAGTTTGTGGAGTTTGCGGGGAGTTTAGAAGTGGTTTGAATTTCTAAAAGGCGGGTCCCAATTCTAGTCCTCTAAGATAGTCAAAGGAAAAGCCTAAGGCTAGATCCTAAATACTAGAGAGAAGAAGGGAAGACCTCATCAAAAATGAGGTCAACAAAGTGGTGGATAAAAGTTGTAGAAGTATTGATCTTTAATGTTGAAAGAAGTTGTGTTGATTTAATCCTTGCACTTCATTTACTTCTTAATTTGGCCAATTAAGATGTTAACATTTGTTGTGAGAACATGTAAGATTTAGTAGGTATTTTCTTAATCCACAGTAAATAGGAATAACATGGGATTATATGGATGAGAAAGTAATTCATATAATTTTGTGCAAATAAATAAGGTAATATACTTTGATGGGTGTAGAATTTGAGACTTTAGGGTGACAGACTACAACCCATAATTTGATTTATTGCTTTAGGTTTTGATGCGAGATATTAGCCCCCAGGTGGAGGGAAAGGATGAAACTCTAGAGTGAAAGCTAGTATCTTCCCTATGTAACCCGTCTTCAAATCTATTCATACTTTAAACTAGTCAATGTTCTTTATAACATCTCTAGTAAGAGTAAAGGATAAAATTTCTCATATTTGGCATAACACTTTTTGAATATTTCCACAACAGAACTCATGTACTTATTACTTATTCATGATAAGGAAAATGATATTTTCATCTATACTTCTTTAATCTTATAAAAATCTCGTTATAGTTAGTACATTATTTCCTTTATTTCATAATTTAAGAAAATACCAAAAAGAATTGCATTTCTAAAGTGTCTGATATCCAAACCTATTTAAATAAGAGTCTTTTCTAAATAGAATTTGTGATCTAAAAACATTTTTATCTTTTAATATCCATAAATTTTCCCTGTGGGATCGATATTTCGGGGCTTAACCAGAAATTCCTATATTGCTTGATAACGATATGTATACTTGCATTGAATCCCTAAATTAAAATATCACTGTTATATTCTTATTTACATCAGAATCTAGTTTTTAGTGTGTTGTAAAGAATGATATTTTTATATCAAAATATAAGTATAATCTGATAACTACAAGCATAATTTTACCAGTATTCATCTGGTAGTAAAAAGAATTGAGATCAAGTTTTTGGCGCCGTGACTGGGGAAAAATCAAATTTTCTTTGGAATTTAATTTATAGGAAAAATTAAAAAGAATTTTTAGAAAAACAAAGGTTCTATTTTAAGAAAATCTTATTTAAACCTTATCAGTATATGTGTGTTTTAATTTTATTTTTATTGTTGTGTTGTAATATTTTATGCGAAGTTCAAGTTCTGAAGGACTTGTACCTCATCATTATGAATTAGAACGAACTATTAGAAAAATTAAAAAAAATTAAAATACAGAAAAAATTCAAAAATTTCAAAATGACAAATCATATTAATCAAAATGTTGAAATTCATCATGGATTATGACCTTTAAGAGATTATGCAAACTCTACAGTGAATGAA
>JAKZJZ010002966.1:0-11980 GCA_022702705.1 Papilionanthe hookeriana x Papilionanthe teres | reverse complement strand
TTTTATATGTGCAATATTAAAATCATATCATCAACCATCATTTTTATTAAAGGGCATAATTAGTGACAAAACCAAAATTATTTTTAGGGTGACAAAATAATCAAATGTCTAAATTTTTGCAAGCATTGGCAAATAAATGCTAAATTACCTAAACTAGGTATGACAATTCCCCACCATGGTGGTTTGGCCCCTCTGCACATTTACATGCATATCATCGAATTCCTATGTATTTACATATCTAACACCTAAACTTAACTATATATATATATATATATATATATATATATATAATATATATATCATAAAAAAAATTTCATATCACATAAATAGAGCTTTTCATGCAAACTTAAGGTTCCATATATTCCCTTATCAATTCATGCAAAAATCAAAATCTACATATGACACCTTAAATACAGTTTATAGATTTCTGCTAGCTTGTTTTTTTAGCTCTGCTTTTCTTCCATCAAGAAGATACATATAACAAGCATCTTTAAATAAATAGCTATAGCATTTCCCAAATGAGGCATCATCTAGATGGATTGTCACATCCCTTTTGAAATAATATGCTCCTTGAGATTTATAATCATATTTTGTCACAAGAGATAATAACTAATTAAATAATTGTCATAATTTAATGGGTTGCTTAAGTTATTATATTAATCAAATTGATTAAGGGTCTGTTTGGGGCAGCTGCAGCTTATTGAATAATCTGCTGATAAACTGATTTAAAATAATCTGCTGATAAGCTAGGTGAGGTGGCTATCACAAATTTTTATTTTTTTTGGAAAAGTTTCAGACCTATGACCAAAAAGTCTCCCACTCGCACTAGAGTAAGTGCGGTGTGAAAACACTGTTTTCAGTGTTTTGAAAATGCATAAGCTGTCAAAACGCAGTTTACCCAAACAGGCCAGGTGATTTTCAAAACGCTACCGCACCAAATAAGCTGCCCCAAACGGACCCTAAGTAATCTATAATCAATTGATAATTATAATAGTGTCCCACTTAGCCCATTAATCTTGATTTTTTATTTATTATCTTCTGCAACATTTAGAAGCAAATAATTGTGGTCCAACTCTCCACCAAATGTTGAAGCACTTGCCTTAGTTTTAATAGATATTATTTGGTTATGGTGACATATTTAAGAGTTTAATTTTTAAACTTTATCTAAATCCT
Organism: Papilionanthe hookeriana x Papilionanthe teres; assembly: GCA_022702705.1. Taxonomy (NCBI): domain Eukaryota; kingdom Viridiplantae; phylum Streptophyta; class Magnoliopsida; order Asparagales; family Orchidaceae; genus Papilionanthe; species Papilionanthe hookeriana x Papilionanthe teres. Next base: position 10,807 of record JAKZJZ010002966.1, on the reverse strand, counting down.
ATTCATTGTGGCAACATATATGATGTGGCGTTTGTAAATAATCATGTGGTTCATGCAGACATAAAACATATAAAGATAAATTACTATTTTATTCGAGATAACATCTCCTTTAGGTTCTGTTTGGGGCAGCTGCAACTTATCCAGCTTATCCAGATAAGCTCGCTGATCTGATAATTCATTGATAAGTGATTGATCCGAATAAGTTCTGTCAATCTGTTTAGTTATGCTTATGAAAAACAAATTGATCTGGAAAATTGACAGCTCCGCCCTCGATTCCGAATAGTTAGCTAATTGTTTGGTTAGTGCGTTTTGTAAACAGCTTATTTGCAAAAAAATTTTAATTAAATAAATAATCTGTGCAGCATAATCTGTTATTTTATCAATTAGCTCGTAAGTAGATAAATTATTATAATACATCTAGACATGAATTTGGGTAATTTGTGTTAATATTATGAGCCCAATTGGATTATAATGTAATTTCATATCATTTATTTGATATCAATTATGTAATTTCAAAGAGAAGAAATAGTATATGACATCTATAAATGAATTAGCACATTTCTTCATGGTTTATCACATCTATAAACGAACTGTGACATACCTCCATGGGACTTATCAACATGACACAATATCTCACCACACATCAGCTGCAGGTTTCAAGATCGACAAAGAATACATAATAATGGATTAATTCCTAATTATCAAGATTTTAAGACTGCAATAAGGACTCAACATAACCCAATCAGTCTGGAAATATTTTATTCTTTAAAATATAGTGAGGATTGCAATCTCGCTCATGAAGCAACCAAGATGTCTCAAAATCTTGTTCTTCTCATGCATAAACAGAAAAATACGCCCAACAATGTAACAAATTACAAAAAAAAATTCTACCATCAACGAATCTCAGAATTTCAGCAATAAACCCATACAAAAAAAATTTCAGCAATAAATCCAAGAATTTCAGCAATAAACCCAAGCAAAAAAATTTCAGCAATAAACCCAAGAATTTCAACAATAAATCCAAGACAGCAGGCATTTATATACATACCACCGAATTCCCTTCAGTATAATGCGATGAGGAATTGCAAGCTCAAATTTGCTCCAGTTCAAAGAAAATGAAAAATATTGGCAATATAGCTTATATTTAATAATGAAATCTTATTGTAAATTCTACCAATGGAGACAAAAATTGTATTGAAGCAATGGAGAATATCATGTATATTGGAATTCTCTAAACAAAGCATTCAAAACATATTGTAATATTGACTTCGAAGAAAATTACTTAATTTTTGTTATCAAAGTTACACATAATACCAATATGTTGAATCTAATTGTCATCACATAGTACAGCTAAATCCATTCATGATTGATCTATCGCATTTGCGATTTGTTCTCTCAAAAAAGCCATTTCTGATGCACCTTGACCATCTCCCGTGTATATATCCTCCGATTCCACGTCTTCTTCATGCATAGTACGTTCAGGTGATATTTGAATTGAATTATCTTCCAACATGACAAATTCTTTATCTAAGGCAGAAGGGTGACGCCGTATGAAATTGTGTAGTGCCGTAGTTGCGACTACTATACGCACTTGTTTCTGAAACGGGTAGATCGGCATATCACGTAAAATAACCCATTTCTTTTTCCACACTCCAAACGTTCTCTCGATTACACCACGCAAAGATGAGTGCCTCTTGTTAAATAGTTCTTTCTTACCCCGCGCAACTCCACTTGCTCTTTGAAAATCAGGGATGTGATATCTCGTGTCTGGGTATGGTTTCATATACCCTCGCTGTAATGGATATCCGGCGTCGACCAGGTAGTACTTACCTTCAGAATTAATATAATTAGGAAATTTTAAAAAGATTACCAAACAAAATTCATGAAGATAAATACCTGGAGGTGGATGTGGGAAGCCGTGGCAAAGGTTTCGAGTTGCGAACTTGAAAACACGGCTATCGTGTGCGGTCCCTTCCCATCCAACCATTACAAATGTGAAACACATGTTAAAATCACAAACATCCATAACATTTTGTGTGGGTGAACCGGAACGTCCAATGTAGCGAACCTTTTTTGTACCGGATACACATGCATGAATGTGGGTTCCATCAATTGCACCGATACAGTCCCGACATACAACTTGTAATCATTAGGAACGGTCAAATAAGTGTATCAACAATATTGTGGAATGTTATTTTCAATCCAAACCTTGAAGAACGGCATGTAGCGATGGTCATTCGCAATTTTTGTTGGGACTTTCTCGAATGTTGGATCATCGGGTTTAACTACCTTGTTAGCCAAACTCACTAAGACATTCAAACCGACAGAGAAATATCTACTGATGGTTTTGGATGAATGTTGGAAGCGCTCCATTGCTCCTCTTACAGATCTATTTTGGGATAAGATATATATTGTTATTGCAAGGACTTCTCTTGTTGATGATCTGATAGAGCCATACAATCCATGATTGTTCTGTAGTTCAGTTAGAAGGTCACAAAAAATCTCCTTTGTCATGCAGAACATGTTGAAAAACCGGGTCAAGTGGCCTCGTAAGAACTCACCAACCCATTTATCCTCTATTTGACTTGACGTCATGCACGGGGTCCGGTCAACGTAATTAATGTAGTAATAATTCATCAATATTAATATTACAACGACTGTGGTAGTGTGGTTAAGTTCTTCCTCCTCCTGGTTAACGAGTTCTTCATCCATTCTACAAAAAAAAAAACATAATCTTGTATAGACATATTCAATAGAAGTTAATACAATTGTGACGATACTTGGAAGATAGAGTGATAGGATAAAATGATGAGTGCATTAATGAGAATACATAACAGCTGAAATAAATAGTCTCCAACAAAATACGGAAAAACTAAAGAGTCCATGAAATGAAAATTACAAACGACACATCATCAATAGAATACATGACAGCGCAAAAATTCATTTGTTTAAGCAAGCCCGTAAAAATGTGAGTCGGTATTTAGGCTCCATCTTTATAAAAATCTTTCTTGTGGCTGGGTCTCGAAGCAACATCATGTAATTTCCGTATACTGTTGCATCTGCTGCAATTTCAAGATATGTACCCAGGATCTCCATACACTCATCAATTGAGTTATCAGTCAAGGCAGCGGCCCTAGCCTTACAGGTTTCAACGAGTGCCTCAATGGAGCCTTTGAGGAACGCCACTCCTTTTCTATTTTTTTCAGCCCTTAGGCGTTTGGAAACACCGGTGGATCGAACATCTTGCTGAACTTGGCTAGTACCTCCCTCTGAAGAGTCACCTAACTTCACAGTAGGTACGGTTTCTACATCTTCTGGGAGGTCTGCAAACCCCTGATGGTTTGGGGTGAATGCATAAGCCCCTGTAGCGACTACCCCGGCGAACATGCAATCCAGCTTCTCCTTCAAAACCGGATCAATCCCGCAGGTTTTAAACTTCTTGGCTTGCGGGAGTGCCTGAAATTCAAATAATAAATTATTATTAATAACAATTTTATCGAAAAATATGTGTAAGTCATCATATATATTTAACTTACCAATAGTTTCTCAGCCCACCACTCCTCTGGTGCAGCAATTGTCAGCTTGAGTGGGTCCCAACCTAGTCCAGTTGATCCCATTTTGAGTTCCATCCAAAGTCTCCAATCTTTCTTCAGTTGATCTCATTTATTTTTGAGTTTCTTTCGATCCCAATCATTTCCACTCAATTCTTTGAAATTAATCGTTAAATTATCCCAGCCTTCTTTACTGAAATGGGTGTTTGGCCTATTTCCTAATTCCACCTCCTTCAAACATAGATCACAAAATATTATTGTGACTTCTCTATCCCACATTGCCGATGTTCCAGCCTCTTTTACTTTACTCATTTTGAACTGTCACATAAACATGTTAGAACAAGATATTTCTTTTCATAAACAGGAGCTAGCTCCAAAAGAGTTGCGGAAATAGAGCAATAGGATAAAACATGAATGAAGAAAAACCAATCAATAGTGTAACTATCTTTGAGCAATATGTAAAAATGATAATATTCTTTATGTGATATAAAAGAATTGGGTGATGTAATGTAAAACAACAAAGTGTAGGTGTTAGATTTGTTAATACAGAGAAATCTGAAGGTTTGTGGAAATATGAGGAAGAAAAATAGTTTAAACAGATATTGCCTGTTACCCAGTCTTTTCATCACTAGCATACAAAGGGATTTTTCCCCGAATATGTGAATATTAGTAGCTCCTTTTTATATTGTCAAGTTGATTGAATTGTAGAATCTAAACATGTTTAGCACGTTTAACAATCAAACGAAAAGCAAACCCAAATACGCTGAAACAAATGCCACATTTACTATTACTGTTTATCTCATCCTAGTTATGAGAGAGAAGCAGTGGTTGATAATGCACTTTTATTGTAATAAAAACTTTTTTCCTCATAACTTTATTGACAGGACAATTATTGAGGTTCACAAAATTGTGGATACTTCAAGCATACTGTCAATGAATGGTATGAAGGGAACATAGAAAATATTCCATATCATGCATCCAATAAACACTAAAAAGAAAAATGTTCAATTGTACACAAATTCAAATAACTGAGAGCTATCAAAAGGCTATCAAAATGTTCAATTGTTCAATTGTGCACTTTTTTTCAATTTTGTAAGAAGGCTATTTATCTAACAGAACTACATAGTGAAAATAGAATCAGCAGCACAAACTAGAAAGCCAAATCAGCGGCAAAACCCGAAAGCCAAATCAGCACATAACTACATACTGAAAATAGAATATATGGCGGTGTTCATAATAACAAATCAGCAGCACAAACCCGAAAGGCAAATCAGCGGCAAAACCATGCAATTGAGTTCACATATGCATAATATAAATATACATGGAAATGAGAAGGAAAAAAAATTAACAGCAATAATGAATTTCCAAAGAGCACTCAACACATTTGACTTCCACATTGGAAAATAGATACACCTTTCCATGCTTGATTCGTTTGTGGGAGCAGAAAAGGATATTAAGAACAATAATATCCCTTTCTAATTCTAGCGCCATCAACTCCTCATAATAAGGGTTGTAGATTGCTCTAACATTCAACACTTCATGCAAACATGATAGTGCTGGAAGAAGAAGATGAGGAGTACCCAAGAAGAAGAGCAGTACCGAAGATCAGGCAAGAAGCGGATCTGGAGGAAGACGTGGATGACACAGGATCGCTGCTGCTGCGAATGCTAAGATCAAACGGGAGATTGCTGCTGTCGCTTCCTTGTCGATCCGAAGAACGGGAGAGTTTCTAGCGAGCAGATGCGAAGAAGCCGAGCGAGCGAGAAGATACTGGAAGAAGCCAAGCGAGAGGCTTTGCGCTGCTGCTAGGTTACGGGAAAAAAATGCCGAGTGAGCGAGAGGATGCGAGGGTCACGGGGTAATAACACGCGAAAAAACTTAAAAACGTGATCGAAAAAGCGGCCCGCGGGATCACCCCTGCGGGCCATTTCTTTCACAAAAATAAAACTTCATTTTTAAATTTGCACTTCAAAAGTGTGAACCAAACAGTGCGGGGGCGTTTTTAAAAACGCCCCCGCACGTATAAGCTGCCCCAAACGGGCACTTAATCTCTTAATCACTATAAAATCATATCAACTCGTAGGGCTAACTTGCATAATGCTTTACTTAAGAGGAGTTAACAACTTGTTATCCTTACGAAATTTTTTGCAAGCAGTCGGAGCAACCTACATCTCACCCTTATATCTCTCATTTACATCCTGAACTACCTATGTTCACCCTCATCATAGACTTCAACTTTAAACTCCTCTCATATATTTCTTAATGCGACAAAGCCTCCAATGTATATAAAACACCATTGTTGCTTCTATAGAGATGAAATAATGCCATCCAACATATTATATTTACAACCACAAGTTTTATATCCTTATTGTGTGGGTCTCAGGTTTATTATAACTAGATATAACCATTTGCCTTTAACTTCCCTTTTCCACTGTTATGGAGATTAAAGGTCGGATAGAATGGGAAAAGGTTTGGCATTGGAAGAAATGCTCAACAAAATTTTATTCATCATAATGTAGGAGTTCAAAGTGCTATAATAAAACTTGCACAACATTTCGTTCAATCAGAGCTTCAAAATTTTTTTATAATACATACAAACAAAAAGCTATATCTCAAACACACGTGTGATTAAGTACTAGAGGTCACCAACTAATCAGTCGAATTCATCTTGCATGAAAGATAAAATTTTTAAACTCCTAATAAATACTAGTAAGTCAACCTTTGGAACAACAGAGTACTCCTAAGATTGAGAAAAAATATTGCATCAAGTTTATGTAGGTACGACTGGTAGTATTTTAGATGTTTTTGACGGTATTGTGGTGTTATTTTACAATAATACCATCATAATACTATCAATAACACCTAAAATACTATCATCTCATCCAGATATAATAATTTCTCATGTGTATCCAGTTACATTGAGGCAATTCCTTTTTACCTAGGCGAGTGTACGAGCGTCTACTGCCACTCACAAAAAAAAAAAAAAAGCAGCGGGACATTCGCACGTGCCGACACTCGAAATTCACACGAGCCAAATTCCACGATTTCCCGCCTTTCCCACACTGCAGCGAATGTAGCTTTCGAGCACTCGCCTCAGCGAGTCGTATTCATAGCCCCGCTCGCACGCTCTCTCTCACTCTATGCTACTCTTGATCCTCTAATCCTCTCCCATCACCCTCGCCATGGATGGAGACTCTAAACCCTAGCGCGACGATCCATTCTTTAACGCGAGATCAGAAACCCTAGTTCACCATCAATACCATTTTCACACATGGTGGACAAGGGAACGACCTCCGGCATCGTCCCTCTCAATTATATGGAAATCGAAACGGCCTGGCACCTCCTTACCATCCTGATCCAGCAGGGAAGCCCCGCTCGGCTAACTGAGCTCGCCTCGAGATCAGCCCTAGGGCCAGTTCTAGTGGAGATCTCCAGCCGGCTTTTGGGATCCCCGTTGAAGTTTACTTTCGGTGGCTTCATTAGCTCCTCCGATTTGGCAGTCACGGCTTTTGGGGTGTTTGTGAGAAGCGGCGTTACATGGTATGTTCCGAGGTACGCGTTTAGGGCTTCGGATCTGAGGAGGAGCAGCTTGAATGTTTCATTTACATACGTTAGGAAGAGAAAAGCTCCGAGTTTGGGCAACGCTGCTGTATTATGCTCAAGCTCGAAAAGAAGGACTCTGTTGACCGATGGGAGAGGTCTGTGCGGGCACACGGAAGGGTCAGGTTGAGTTAGATTTTATAATAAACTACTAAGTTTTGTTTAAATTGATTTACTGAATCTTGATAATTAGCAAATTTGTATTGTTTTTGTTTATCTTTTTAAATTTGTCAGCTGCTAATTCAGTCATCAGATATTTTTAATAAGAAAGGAAATACATTGTTTTTATACATATCATTGAAATTCAGATCCATATAATTTCAGTTAGATTTGCAGTTTATATTTCTGTATTTGTTTGAGCTAGATGACAGACAATTCTAGGCTTATGCAGCCCTTAACGATTTTTTTTTTTTCTCTTATCACTGCAGATGAGGTAAAACTTATGAAGGTTGAAGGGTTGCCAAAGCTTTTGTCCCATTTTAATGAAATTCCAGGGAAGGTAATATCCCAATCTTCCTCTTTTTGTTGTTGAAATTAAGACAGTGATCTGTCCTACAAGAATAATGGCCGAACTGATTTATGGATACCCATCGAGTATAATTTTCTTATATCAGCGATTGATAAATCATATAACTTGTTAAGTTTCCATCGTAAATACTTCTTTTGTCGGGCCTCTAATATTATTTTTGCATTCAAATACGGTTGTTAATTATTCCTGCCATAAAACTTATTTTACAGATCTTGCCGGGCAAGGCAACTAGTTTTTTGGCTGTGTTGTATAACATGTATTTCTAAGAAATTTATGAAATATCCAATTTTTCTTTATGCACTTGGCCGGAAGATTGTTCAATCTATGCTTTATAGTTTGCATGTTGTCATAAAACCCAATGATATTTAGTAATTGAATATCTCTTCACAAAAAAGTGTTATTTAGCTACACTTATAATTCTTGATAACCTCCATTTTGCTTTTGAAGCATAAATTCTAGATGGACTGTGCTCAATGCTTTTTGATTTACTTTAATAATTTTTTACAAGGTAATGCAGGAAAATTTTGATTTTGCTAATCCTTTGGGCAACTATCAGAAATCAGTTGGCATGAATTCGTTTGATTGTAGTGCTGCTGGATTAGACCAAATGTACAATTCACCCATGTCCCTCGACAGTTTGAGTTGTTTCGAACCAAGAAATTTTAGCTACACCAAAGAAGAAGGCGCCAGGGCAAGTGACCCTTATATTACAAATTCTGTGGTTTCTCAGAAGAAAGTTAATGACTTTCCAGATGATCATATTTCTCTTGATATTGAACTAGATGTTAATATTATCAAAGAACATCCTTTTAGAAGGTTTACGGTGGTGGAGCCTGACTCTAGGCCTTTTTGGAATCATTCTTCACAAGCCAATCAAACTCTTGGCGAAGATTGTACAACTCTTGCTTTTGAGTTTGGGTTCGTTGCTGGCATTCCTGAAGTAATTGTTCCTGAAGGGCTCAGTGCTGTTGAACTTGATTTTGAGAGATTGCCGATGGACCAAGTGCTGGATCAGAATGATCAAACTCAAAGCTTTTCCTCTCCTTTGGCATGCAATAACCAAAAAGTTGTTGAAGCTATCGATGAGATAAAGTTGCATCCCGTGGATGATAAATTAATTAATTGTCAGTTAGAAATAAATGAAACACCGACTGATTCTAAATCAGCATATTTTCATGGGAAGGAAACATCAATGTTGACCTTCGATCTTGGTGATTGTGACAGGAATTCTGCAGTAATAGGTATTAACTACTATTTGGTAATTTTTGTCTTAAATTCACACATTTTACCATTTTTGATAATTCTCCAAGCATAATTTATTTCATTACCTACCTTGATGGATGAACACGTGCAGCCGAAGAGAAATGGAGAACTTTTAATGAACCTAGCATGAAAGATCATACTGCTTCAGTTGTTAAGCAAGATTTAATCGGGCCGAACATTGCAAGCAATTGCATGTCTTCTACAAACCAGCAGAATAGAAATTTTGAGGTTGGTTTAACTGTCAAGCAGAAACTAAAAAATGTTTGCAGTGCGAGCATGCCTTCTAAAGAAAATAAGGTGGATGCTTTTCCTAAGGTTACTAAGGTAAAGTTTTTTTCATGTACTAGTTTGCTTGCATAGTTACAATAGTAAACTTTTAATTTATGCTTGAATTTTGCATCTTTTTTGCTTTTGAATAACGTTGATGTTCTTACAAGGATGAACATTTAGCGCATGCTCATGTTTATAGTTTATGGCAATCTTCTGCAGAACTCTTCAGATCAGAAGTTGACGCCAAATTTTGAATCATTTATCATACAGGAAGAAGAGGGTTCAGGTAAAACTTACATATAGGTATACTGAGGACACATGCCGTATAATGAAATAATTGATTGCAATATTTTTGTTTTTTTTTTCCCTCCTCATCTGAAAAGCATACATTTAGGTGGCTATGGCACTGTCTACAAGGCTCAAAGAAAAGAGGATGGAAAAATATTTGCTGTTAAATGTATGTAGGCACTAAACTTCCCATCTTCAATGACTGTTGACTTAGTTATAGATGTGTAGTCACATCCCATTACCTTTATTGGCATTTTTCAAGTTATAATTTTGTTGAAATTTATTACATTTGATTCTAGTGCTGCCCTTGCTCTTGCTATGGTGCTGTAGTTTTGGCACTTCATGCTTCACGCGTTAACACTTCCTGCAGCAGAACTTATCACCTAGAATAACCAAGGAAAACCGGAAAGTATTAGTTTTGTGCTGACAACTCAATTATTTCTCAGCAAATGACAACCAACACTTTTCTGGCCCTGTTATCATTGTTTTTTTTTGTTTTTTTCTTTTATTTTTGAAAATATGTTTCATGAATTACACACACACACACACACACACATATATTTATTTTTAATTCAAATCAAAATATAACTGAATAAAAATAAAAATGACAAATAAAAGTGATCCCAAATGGGTCTTTATCTATGAAAAACTGTAGAAAGTTACATTGGACTGAATAACATTTTTACATGTAGCTAGACTTCATTCCCTTTAAGCTAGAACCTTTATACTTCCAAACATTTTGGCATTAAGGAATTTAAATGCAAGATCAGACTTTGGTTCTTGGTTACAATTATTTTTGGAATTTACATTAGTTGATGAAATGAGCTTGAATAATATTTACTAGCTATACCTTTTTAAACATAAATTGATGTTGTTCTGAATTAAATATCATGCTTCGAGTAAAAGTTATGTAGATTAAGCGATTGCACATGGCAATTTTATTAGACAAGATTTGCATTTCTTAATTGTTTTTTGGGATTTAATATTATGTTCTTGATAACCTGCTAGATTGTCAAAGATCACATTTTTTGACCTCCTGGCATTTATTATGCTGCTGACTAAGATGGAAACAATTTTTATTGGAGATTATGTTGATGAGTGGAAACCTTACTAACTATTAACTTGGAAGCCCAAGACGATTTATGCTTGAAAAATTGAGGCTGCGATCTGTCTTGTATGTATTTGACAATGAAAAAGTTCCTGCACAAAGAATTTAGTAACACAAAAATTTACATATGTCCTCATATGCTGTTTGTTAACTACATTATTGTAGTTAATTGTAGAGAGCTGCATTGAATTGAACGAG